>VXBJ01006029.1:779870-815327 GCA_013400055.1 Nycticryphes semicollaris
AAAAAAAAAAAAAAAAAAAAAAAAAAAAAACCTGATGATTTTTAGGCTGTCACAATTTTATGCACTGAAGATCTGCAAATAAATGCTGAGTAGATATATATAAACAATGACTAATCCTTCCAGTCTGAAAACTTTACAGATGACTTATTTGATTCTCATTCTCTTTCAGTACTGTATTTCAGAACACATAATGCTTGGTTTGAACATCTGTATGTCTATTACTCTCTCTTTAATCTAAGAGTTTCTGATGTGAAATTGAAAAAAAAATATTGCTTTCATATAATTCCCTGTAAAGGGGAGACAGGTAGACTTCAGGCAGAGGTTGGCTAGAGATCATCTAGTCCAACAACTCCCCTGCTAAAGTAGGATTGCCTAGAGCACTTTACTCAGGGCTGCAGCCAGGCAGGTCTTGAAGTTGTGGAGTCCCCTTCTCCAGAGAAGGGCAAACACTGTAGATTTTATATTGTGTGTATATTGAAATCTAGTTTGCCCATGGTAATGACGTATTTTACAACTTTTAAGACATGAAAAGGATAAAATGTGCTTTACTAAATTTTACTGGGATAAATACTCCATTTTTTTTTTTAAAACGCAAGCTCATTATCTATGACAACAAAAGTAAGTAACTTATGTAACCACCCATTTCTTTCTATATAGTTCAGTATCAAAATGTTAAAATGCTATCCTAGTGTTGTGTGTAGGAAGAAGCAGCCCTCAAATAATACTAAATTTAAGTTCAACATTTGAAAATAAGAGTTATCTATACAACTCACTGTGTTTCTAATTACCTTCATACAGGCAAATTGCAGAGAAAAAAATCCACCTTCGTTGAAGCTTAAGTGCTACCAGGGTAAATTTTGTACTTCACTATAGTCTGTTTATGCTTCATGAGGGATATAAAATGTGCAAACGCTGGTTCCCAAAGTAGGTGGACTCCTCATTTGGGAGTGTCCTTGCCGGAATACTGACTATCTACACCCTTGCTACCAGACCTCACCCGTGCTAAATGACTCTAACCATTCATCCCATATCACTCATATTTCAGAAAGAAAGAAGTTAAGATAACAAAGCCAACCTTCAGAAATTGCAAACTACTTTTTTCAGGTAGTCTATGCAACCTTGATTCTGCATGTACCTTATGAGACAACCTCTAATTATATGATCACACGGGATGTTTTCTCATTCTCTGCAGATATTTACTGTGTGATATATAGCTTTTTTTTTTTTTTTCATCTCTTAATCATATCCAAAGTGAACTGTAGGATGCTATAAAATAATCATGTCAGGGGAAGAATAAAGAGCAGCATAATCCCCACCTCCAATGAAAGAAAGCAGCAGTAGGGATTCCTGCTGAAGGATTTAGTGAAGACACATCTTGAAGACACAAAGTATGAAGATATACACCATTCAGGGTAAAAGCACTGGTCAGACTAGGCAAAAATGGAGCTTCCTCAGTGCACTTGAGTGTGGTGTATGCTTTGCATTAGTTAACTTGGAAGAAGGTGCGTAAAGTTGCATTTTTCCCCCACTCTGTTACAGAGTCAGGTCTGTGTCTCTGAGCAGGTCACATGCAAAGCTGAATGAATCATCTTGGTCACCATGCTGAGTGGCAAAGACTAAGGCAAAACTTGTCCAAAATGTGTAGTAAATATCTATTTCCAACTGGAGGCAGCTGAAGCCAGACTTCAGAGTCTCTGTGCAATTAAAGACGATGCAGGGTGCTGCATCTATTAGGTGTGTGCTACGCTGTGAGCATCGCTGAATGGGAGTTAGAGATGCAGGAGCCAGAAAATCTCATGAGTCAAAAAATGTGTCAAAATATCTTCAGAAATAAGAATTTCAAGTTCAGTTGTTACAATAGGGATACTCACATGTTCAAGTTCAAAGCCATCCACCCAAAGAACAGCAAAAACCTTTTTCTTTTTTTTTCTTTTTTTTTTTTTTCCTGATTGAAGGGAGAAGTTTGAGAACAGGTGCTGCAATGAGTGGGTGACAGTGGTGGCAGGAGTTGGATTTAGACCTCCCAGAAGAGGCTGAGGTATACCCTACAGCAGGGGTGGGGGGAGGAGGGGTTGCACAACAGCTCTCCATCCTCATCCACAAATAATGAAGTTAAAGAGTCCTTTCTAGGAAGGCCCTGGAAGGGGTTGCTGCTCACTATTATGTACTGACAGGAGCCACAGCATTAGGGGTTATGCAGAATAATTCATAGAGAAAGTAGCAAGTCTGGATAGAGGGACACATATCTGTACAGTCGCTCTAAGCCCAGAGCCAGCTATGTCACTTCTTTGCAATGTGCTGCCTTTCAAATTCTGCCTAAAATTTGAGTGAGAGAGTCCCAGGGAATCAAGAAGCTGGGGGTAACTGTTAGTGTTCCCTGAGCAAGGACAAACCACAGGATGACGAGAAAGAGAAATAATTGCTGTCAAAGGATAAATTAAAACAGTAGTGTCAGACATGCACAGGCAATTAATAAATCTTCACTGACATTAGTCAGAAAACCATAATCCATATCACATTCTCTGTTTGTTGGATATTCATTTTTTCCAGTTGCATTTCCTATGGCTAGAACATGAGGGAAAGGAAAGACAGACAGAAAAGCAGAAAAGTATCTATAAATCAACCCTGGGAAATGGGACATGTCCACCTTCTAAGACTAAGTGGAAGAACCCTAGAAGCCAATGGCTGTCATGGATTTTGGAGATGTTCATCCACTTTTTCAAAATGAAATCATCACATCTGGAAAGGGGGTTATGATTTTCCGCGTGTGTCTGGTAACTTTTCTGTTACAAGAGTTGGCTGTGCTGCAAATGACCTTTGGTTTGCACTGCAAACTCTAAACATCAGCCCATGTCAGAAAAATCTCAATGTTAAAATCATCTTGTCTTGCAACTGAATCATCTGATGTTAAACACCCCTGAGTTTGTACCTGCAGCTTCACAAAGAGCCCTCCTTGTCCCTATTCTAACTAGGAAGAACAGTTTTTAAGCATCTATGTACATTTAATGAGTTACTTTGAAATACTTTTCCTTAAGCCCAAAGTTTCCTATCAAGATCAAACATCACAAAGGAAAAAACACTTTTTACACATATCTCAGAGTGAAGTAGATAGTGGGAAGAAAAGACTGTCAGAAAGTGAGAAATTTATGTTGCCATATAATATTTAAGCTCAAAATCATCTCTAAAAACAAACAGCAAAACAGTGAAACAAAATTTTAATATGGTCCTTCAGTCCTAATCTGAACCCTAAGGAGTCACAATAAATTATATTGTAAATACATATATATATAAATAGTGTACATTTGGATTTTAAATGACTTAATAACACCAACTGCTAAAAACATATTCTTTATGTTAACACTTTTATGCTGTTAGTCCTATCATAAATTACACCCACACACTGACGCTACAGCCATTACACAAATCAATCCAAAACCAATTAAAAACCTATAATCAAAAGGTCATTTGGGATCCTGATCAGGATCATACTCCCAAGTAATTTATTAATATTTTAAAATATACTTTATATATATGTATGCATGTAAAGTAACATCAGTTTTGGATTGAGAAAATATACCACATACATGACAGTGCAAGATTGATTTGATCAATCCTGAAATTCTGAAATAAAAACAGCCCCTTCTTTTTCTTCCATCACTTTCATGACTTCAGTGGGTGTTCATAACCTGTGAAATAACCTTCTCCATTAGACAGCCTTCTAGAGATCAACATCACTGTGCTTACAGAAACTGACTGCTTCTAAATATATACCATTATTTGTTTCCCAAAAGAGAGATTAAATCTAGTTTATAGCCAAAGTTATTTAAGATATATAAAAGACATACCTCCTCCATGGCTCTGACAGAGATATGGAAACCGCCACACATTTCCTAAGCCCACACAAAACCCTACGCATGTCAGCATATACTGAGCCTTGTTATCCCATTTTGGTCTGGAGTCTGCCTCTTCTCTCTCAAGGACCTCAAGTTCTGCATGGGAAGGTATCCTGTCCTCCAGGCCAGGATTGGGTAACTGTAGCTTCACCATATTTTAAATTTCCTTTTGGAAAATGCTGCCCCAGAAAGAAGATAATGAAGCAGGCAGCTAGTTAGAAATCTGCACAAAAAGAGAACATCTATTTGCTGTCTTCAGCTATATATAGTGAACCTTTGGTACTAAACTTGAAAGTGCAGGCTTGTGGTAAAAAGAAGCGTCAGCAAATCATTCGATTGACCAAGTCAGCTCTGACACTTATTAATGCTTTATCTGTCAAGGTTTTATGGAACAGTCTGTTCATCTAGCAGAAGACATTGATTTCAGCTAATGTAATTCAAGAGGTAACTTGGCTATAAACTGTAATCGCCTATAAAGTTATGAAACACCACTTGCCACTCCCCTGTTTAAACTCACTTAAATACATATATAGCCCTAGAAAATACGGAGTATAAGGATTCCACTGGCCTCAGACTCAATATAGAGGTTTCATATTTTATCATGAAGATAAACTGCTTGTGAATCACCATCACATTCAGTTTCCCATAATGTATGCTAACAAAATGATATGTTATAATTGATGCGTGACAATTACCACAACATGTTCTTCCTTCTCTGTAAGAGATATTATTCTACTCAATGCTCTGACAAAAAGGATGAGGAATTAAAGGGATTATAGAATTTGACCTTTAAAATCATAACCATAATTTGCTTACCCTAATGCTTCTAATCATAGAACAAGGTCTGAAGAACATAGCATCTCTTTTGTAAATGGGCTTGAAATCAAGGTCCCTTTACCTTTTCATGACCCTATGATACACTGGTCAAAAATAAAAAAGATACTGGTTAACAAACATCACAGAGACTATTTACTTCCTAATTCTTTCAGTACAATAATAACATACAATCAGACTGTTCCATTTGTATCTCAGTGTTATCAAAAGATAAGTAAGTACTTGCCATTAAAAGCTGTAAATAAAATCTAACACAGTATATATTGTAAGAATTTTGTCAGCTAAGTCATACAGGCTTATTGAATACAATGATACTGGGTGGTCAAAATAAAGAACTAGAAGGGATCTTGTAAGTCCAGCCCCTGCCAAAGAGGGTGGACATATCACAGCATCCTTTTACACTGCTTCAAAACTGATTATTTCTTGTACACCTCTTTTCTAAATGCTGGTCTAGAATTTCAGACCTCTTATGCCCCAAGAAGGCTCTTGATTACCTCTTGAATAGAAAAGTTACCCAAAAAGTTTTCATCCTTCACATAGTCACCTATATACAGTAGCTCAGATGGATTTTCCCTGTGCTTTGTAATCAAGTATTAAGATTTCCCTAATGTTATTTAAAATATCTCAATTAATCTGCCTATCAATAGCACTTGCCTTTTTCATGATCCTATCAGCTCTGTGGATGAGCTATATCCTGATTAATCACTGGACCAAAGCCTTTCTTCTCCTTCGGCAGTTCCAACTAATATTTCCTAGTTTGCTTAAGAGCTTCTAAGTTACCAAAAGCATATTTTAAATTTCACCCAGCCACTGTGGTACATTGAGCTACTCAGTTCATTCTGAGTGATACTTTTTCAGCATTCTGAATATTTCTGAGTTGTGCTATGAGTATTTTACTAACATGCTACTACTTTTTGTCCGTAGTCATTAGTGAAAGAATGAAAAAAGACTGTTCCTAAACTGATTCTTAAGTAATTGCATTAGTAACCTTCCCTTAGATCATAATTTCTGCTTTCAGCACAGCTTACCACCATCATCAGATCTTTACCTAGTTCTTTGTTTACTTTGTATCTCCTATTTAGCTCGTGTAATACATCCAGTTGTGGCCAAGTAGCAACTGTTTTACTGAAGTTGAAAATTACTACAGTACTTCCATTCTCTAGAAAAATCAATTTTCACTTATAAGTGGCAATAGAGAACTTTCACAATTGCAGCTCTTCAACATCCAGCATTACAGAAAGACATTGACCATTGACGTTGGTCAATAGCAAGAAGCGGCATGGTCCAGGAGCTCACAAGTCGTCTGGGTCATTTGCCTCCTGCATCACTGGAGGATAATCTTTGTGTTCATGCCATAGGGAACATGAGGTAGTAATAAAGAGCAGACAAAAGACAAATAGGAAAAAACTAACATCCTTCCCTAATTTATTTTGTAAGATGTCTACATTCCCTGACTTGTAGGCTTTAGTTCTACAGCTTTGCAAAGTCATGTGTACAGCCTCTTTCAATAACTGAATCAGATCATGATGTAGCTTACAGCTAAAGTGACTCTAATGACTATGTGTAATCAGAAATCTTTTACAATCAAAATTCTGTATAGAATTTATTGAACCTAAAATATCATGTTTCTTCTTAAGCATGATGTAAACTGATATGGAAAGATACAATGTAGCTTCCTTTGGGAGCCAAATTATATGAGGACAAATCAATAGGATATGAAATAAATTCACAGTATAACCTGGAATTTTCTCTCTGCTAAGTTTCATATGCGAGCGGTTTCCATCAGGATCCAAAATTCCATTCCAGATTGCATTCTACTAATTAAATCTGAAATGTCGTTCCGGAGATGTTTATCTTACTTTGGTAATGCCAGGTTCCAGTGGTTGTTAGTTATCTACCAGATGTTAAATATTTGCAGAAGCCAATATGCTACTATAGCATCTAGCTCAAATTTCTTTATCAGTGTAATTGCATGGCTAATGATCTCGGAAGGCACAGCACTTTTTTCTGAAGGACCTGCAGTAGCAATGTCACTAGCTCAAACATGACCACAACTGCTTGGAGGAGTTGTCTATATTGCCACCCTGTGGACTTGAACAAACAAGCCGAGGCTGCGCTGTGGTAGTCACCCATGGTCACTTGCTTATTTGATAGAGCCATTTCCTTTGCTCTAAGGTAAGATTCTCCTTCAGGTAACACAAGGCTTAGGTGTGACACATCCCACGGGGTTTGTTCTGGCTGGAGAACACCTACGAAATCGATCCTCTCACAATACAGGTTGCTATACACAGCAACACATCTTGCAAATTGCTAATTTTAAATGCAGGAGAACATGGATCTTATATTTAAATTGGATTACTTGTGTTAAACATTTCTAATGACACATTTGTATTTTTCTCCACTGCCCCCATATTTTTAATGTACTATTTTTTTCAAAAGTATACAAAAAAGTAGGTGAATCTGTCTGTAACTCACAATTTTACAATATCTTGATTAAAAAAGGAAATATTCCCTTTTAAAACGTCTTATATTTTACTGGAATATACACATATATACATTTGTGAAAGAATATAAGTGTATTTATTTTATTGGATGAAAATGTCTTTCATCTCGCAGGATGATGAGGGTGTTAGGAAAGTGTATGAGAGAGGGTAGGAGCAAAGAAATGGCAGTAGAGGAGTATCTGGGGTGTAAATCAAGACAACAGTAAGGATCGAGCTGCCCGTTCCCCTCTGAAGGGCCAGGTCCAGCGATGGCTCATCTGCCCAGCAGAAAGCCATCCCCACATGGAAAAGGATAGGTTCTTCTCAACTGTGCATTAGTTGAGTTGATTGACTGAAGGACCTGGCTGAAGAACCTGTCTTTTGCCCTCCACCATGGGCTGGAAGGGAGTGCACTGGGGGAATCTGTTTGGGCTAGATCCTGTGAAAGGAAGGACAAGAAGCAACCAGAAAGACAGGGGCAGGGGCCTGTTCTTTAAGAAACCAAATTCCTTTCATTTAAAGCCATTTGAAAAAGCAGAGAGTAGCAGAAATATAAGTCTTTTGCACCCAATCATAGTTTCAGGAATGAAATACAGTATCCTTGTGATCCCATCATCCCTGGTATCACACAGGACAGCTCTGTAACTCTTCGAATATTTTCAGAGTGACATTACAGACAGTTGCAGCTAAAGATAATTAATCATAAACACCATGTTTGTTCTCCAATCTTGCCTTACAATGTTCCATGCTATTAGGATTAACTACATTATTTTCTGGCCCTTTTTTGTTCCGTAGCAGATACCAGGGTAAAATCTCTTACACTAGTGACTCTGTAGCAGTATCTCACCAGTGGTTTTTTTCATTCTGCTTCTACTTTGTAGTCAAAGCAACGTATACAGCAATTGCAATTACACTTGGTTGTGTGATGATCCTAAAGCAGGAAAAGAGGGAAGTGTAAAGAGAGTAGTAATTGTACAGCTAAATGCCTAAAGCACAGGATTCTCATTTGAAAGCACAGAAGCATAGAATCAGAATGGTTTAGGTTGGAAAGAACTTTAAAGATCACCTATTTCCAATTTTCTAATTTCCTACCATGGGCAGGGACACCTACCACTAGACCTGGTGATAAGAATATGGTAGGAAAGATGTAATAAAAGTGAAGAAGAAGAAGAAAATTCAGAGGTTAAACGAAATGCTCTTTCTGACAGCCTCTCCCTTGCAAAATCTGCTTCTATCATCTTTTAAAATATGCAGAGAAAACACAAAATCATTTTATGAGTTGCCAACGGGTAAAATCTCTGATCACCCATGCAAAGAGGGAGCACTAAACCCCATGATCAGGAGGAGACTCAAAATCCACAGCCTAAGGGACACTAATGATCATATTAGAAGAGGAGATTTGCGGGTAAAATCTTTCAGAGTCACTTAGTTTTAAGGCAAATAATCAATGACAGGTGGTTATGGAGTTTACCTTGCCAAGAAATGTTCTGTAGATTTTTAACTTGATCTAAGTTTTATGCTCTGTTGTTCTCAAACTCTGCCTGATTAAGTAACCAAAAGACACAGGTCCTCAGCTGGCATGATTTAATTTCCCATGTGTGCGTGCTCCAAGGCTGCTGCCATCAGCCCACAGCAGTTCAAGCAGGGCTTGAGGGCTTTGGAGAAGTCCAATAAGTTTTGGAGGCTAAATCTGTTTCCATGTGATTGTGAACTTCTCCAGATGGGAGAGAAGTCCTTTTGTGGCAGCAAGTATGACTGCACAGGAGAAAATTCGACAAACATCCTCTTTTTCTGTTGTCTGGGAATTTCTTTCACCCTAGAAATTGCCAGTCTGTGTCTATTGTGGAAGCAGCAGTGTCCTGAGACACAGAATAACTACAGGCAACAAGCTATGAACACCATGGCTACTGTAGTTCATCCAGAACTGACCAGACACTGATGTCCATGTGACACATTTCTCCTTTTTATCTTCCAGAAATAGATATAATCTTGATTGTTGTGTGTACTGGTTGTTTGTATAATACGTACTTCAGTATGTATGTAAATATTTCACTGAAGTAATATCAGCTCCAGCAGCACCCTCCTTCTTCTTTGTTTTGTTCCTCTTGTTGACATCAGGGAGAGAGATATACTGTCCTTAATGTTGCGCTTCGTACATTCAGAAAACCCCCCAAAATACTGCTTTCATCTTTGAAGAATGTATTTCACCTTTGGGATCACTTTGAGGGGAACTACAGCTAAGGTGGACAGGTGTAGAAATTTTTCTGTGGACAGCACCAAATCATCTGATCTCATGATGGTTAGCATCACCCTAATTTCTTAGCCAGTAAAATGCTATTGCTTGTGTCCTTCTCACCACAACGCATCTCTAGGAGGCAGCAGAACATGCTGACACTTGTAAGTTGTTGCTTGCCATGTTTATTAAGCAAGAAACAGTATTCTTTAATCAAGGTTGTTACTATTTTCTTGTCCAGTGTTGTAGTATACAATGAGATGCTAATAGCTTGCTGAACTACATCCAGCTCCTGCACGCCACCTTTGCATAGAGGTCTACCCAGTTTAGTAGAGACAAGTTCATTCTGTGTTGGTCACCAAACACCACGGTTTTTTCTCATCTTTCTCGTTATTATGCTGCAGTTGTGTTTGGACCAGCAAGCTTTGACCATGTCGCATCAGAGATGTGCTCCGGAGGAGCTCATGGGAACAGAAGGTGCTGCTGAGGCTGCTGGCTAGAAGAGCCATTAGCCACAAGGGGGAGGTAGTAGTTAATAATACGAAGCACCTACCACTTTAGCTGAGGATTTAGTTATGGTTGTGTAAATAAAGTTCAGAAGTGAGGTGTCTCAGAAATACAAACCTGCAGGAGCAGCTATAAGGAGAAGGGTGAAGAGGTGTTTTTCAAACAGCTGGAGGGCTCAAGGTGTTGTTATGGTGAATTTTGTATAATCTGGCCTGTAGACCTATGTGACCACTACAGTGTACGCACGATCAGCTTTTCTTGATTATCTTAAAATATGTAAGAAACACATTTTAACTATGTTCTTGCATAGGCAGAAACAATTTCTGCTGCCTAGAAAAAATAATGGATGGTTTGGCCAATCCTTTGATTGACAACAGGAACCACCTGGGAAAGTCCTTAGCTGTGCACCACATCCTCCACTCCATGTGGCTGAGCAATATATCTGAACATACAGGTAGCGTCTGTCATCTTACACACGGCAGGAGCTCCCTGGGGAAACCTTTGGCGTGGCCCCAGCTGGTGGGAGAGGTCCTGCAGCAATCAGTCAGGTGGCTGTGAAGCACCTGACACCTCACTCTGTCTCCAAATTGCCAATCTACCTTGAATTTCTGAGTTACTTTTTTTGCAGATGCATCTGTTGTGGCAGCTACACAGTGATTAGCTGGAGAGCTCCTGGACCGGGCTATCAATTAATGACTATGTGTCCTTGGCATGCACACAGGCAAAGCCTCCATATCCAGCTGCACCATGGCTCTAACTACTAATTTGAATGTTATCCTTTTATCACAGCTATAACTGAAATTCCATGTATTTTGCCCCAGTACTCAAACTGTTGACCGCTGTTTCTGCCTTGTATCCTGCACAGAGGAACTCTATTTTCTGACCCTCACAGAGGCTCATTGAAAAGCACAAGCAAGACGTAATGGGGAGCTTGAGCAGAGCTGGCACTTCCAGAGTGCAGCATCCCTTTGAGCAAGCCATGCCATGTCGGGGGGGTTCTGTTTAGGCTAAATGAGCAAAAGAAGGTCAGGTCCTCTGGGCTGCTCCTGTTCTCCCTCTCCCCACCCCTCTCAGGAGCATTTTCTACAGAAGATTTCCCTTTTCTAGTACTCAGTCCAGGTTCCATGAAGTCCAGTGTGGTTCATGTTTCTCCTTTAGTTGCGTGCACCCAGGACAGCAGCTTTACCACATAACAGACACACCAAACAGAAAATGTTTTTTGCTTGTATTGCAAGGATGTGATGTCTCAGGGCATCTCCTTGCCCATGTCTAAACATAGAAAGTCCTATTAACACAGCTACTGTCCTGTGGGGTAAGGACTGGGGAAAGGATTAGCTGTGGTGAAAGCCACATGTATAGCTGCTCTCAGCGCACATCCCAGTAGGACTTAGACAAGGCCGAAGACTTCTCTGAGGGACATTTCCTTCTTGGATGTCTGTGAGACGGACACCTGGAGCCCATCCACCAAACTCAGCACCACCGTCAGTGCTTGGACCTCCAAGCACCATGTTTTCTTCTGGAAAGGAACCTGTAGCCCTGGGACACCTCTTACAAACTGTATATTATGAATTTTCAGGGAAGGCCATGACCTGCGGATGCGTGACCCACTTGAACAATATATGCATGAAAAAGATGCTTCAAACTCTAAGACTTGGAACAGTGCAGTAATTTTAAACTGAAGTGAAAATAACAAACCTAATACTGGCTCTTATGCTCAGTTTGATAACAAGCCTCTTTTCCTCATTTACAGTATTTCACAAGGATTGCATCCTCCATGGGAAGATGAGGAGGAGTAAATGCAAAGGATTGTGTCAAATACAAAGAGATTAACGATCTTTTATGAAGGGAACAAGGACTCCCAGAGTGTCTGAACTCTGTCTGAGAGTGGCTGTGTCATAGTTCTTCACAGAGAGCAGCAAAACAAGAAAATCCACACAGAATGCAGAATGAGACAGGTGAGGGATTCTGGAGGAAGGCCGAATACTCCACGTAAGAGACAGACAGAAGCAATTACCCCAGTTTTTCAGTGGGATGGTAATCTTTAATTGCTCATTAAAGCTGGTGCGCTTACCTGTTTAATGATGCTGTTCTTTCCGAAGAAAGAAAAAATAACCACCTTTCCAACATACTCTTCTCAGCACAAAGACCAAAAGCTTTACGAGCCAATTTATAAACTGTCCAATCTGTAAAACCTTAAAAACATGCAATTTGCTTGGAAAGTTGGAGTAAAAGACCAAAATCCACCCCTCCCACATACCTTGCCCAAGTTACAAAACAGTGCCAAAATATGTAAGGGTTTTTATTAACGGTTATTGCTTGACAAGTGAGTGACCATTTTCATAACCAAAGAAAGGTTCATTAAATATTTTGAAAACAAATTATTCTTGCATTCTACATACACGTGGGCATTCCCAAACAAATAGCCAACTCTGAATAATAGCTATCAGGCAAGATAAAGCTCACAACAGACCTTTCAACATTATGACCTACAAAGGGAGAGTGTTTCAAAAATACTTAACACACCAACAAATATGAGTTTTTGTAGAAATTAACAGGAACGGTGCTTCTGCACCAGTTAGAAACTTTTAAAAATCCTCCTCAAATAACTCTTCAGTCTTAATACACTGATCTGCAAAGTGTCCACGAACAATAGTTCAACAGTAAGTTGCACAAATAATTGGCAGCCCCGAGGAAGTGAAAGCAAGTATCAAACATTTCTTATGCTGCATCCAACCCCGTACAACTGAGCACAGGATGCTTCAACTCACATATTTATACTGGAAAAAAAAAAGTATTTTACCCTCTTGATTACATTTTCTTTAAACGTTTCGAGTGATGTTAGTGACAAACTATGAAAAAAACTAAAAAGCATAAAATATGTGATCTTTAATACTAAGAACTCATGAAGTCAAGGCATGACTCTTAACTACGTTGGCATTGAATCACTGCCTACTGTTTGTCAGCCGAGTTGCTCACCTGCCCGTACGTACATACGAAACGCACCACAGCTGTGTGGTCAGACACCTTCTACGTCCTGGAGGAATTACACACACAGGGTCAGTTCAAACTGATTTGTTCTAGTGGGCAATCGGGGCAGGTGCATTCGGTCAGTCACAGCAGCCTGGCTCAGGCTGTCACAAACGAGTAGGAACTCAATTGCTTTCTCATCCCCCATCCTGCATACTCTTGGCATCCAGGCAAATTTTGGCCTTTGTGGTGATTGTGACAGTATCTTTTTCTTTTTTTTTAAGGTCTGTCTGTCTACAATTTTATTAAAAAAAAAATAATTAAAAAATAAAACCAGTACACAAAAGACTAATAAATCAATACACCACCATAATTAGCACCACCAAGGTGAGCAAAATCACAACTGGAAAACTGAGTAGTTGGGAAACATATTCTGTTTAAGGGGTTTGTTTCATGTTAGATGTTTTTGGTGAGTAACTGGGTTAGGTCACACACATTACTTGAAAAGATTTATCAGCTATCTTCTGTGCCTAGACTAAATGAATCTACTGGAGTTCTCTGTTAAAGTCGGATGAGCATTCACTTAGCCGGATTGCTTCTGAGCCATGCAGTAGCTGATTGCCTACAGTAAACATGCTTGTCAAGTCTAGCCCTCAGGAGGTAAAGAATTGCTTAATTAAGGAACTGACAACCTACCAAGGCTAATCCGAGTCAAGTAATAAAAAAGACCAGATGTTCTGAACAAAAGGGCAAACACTGCCCCTTTGAGGTCTAAGGCTGGATCAGAAAGGAGAAAGAAAACAGTTATTTTCCAAAATACACAGCACATTTGCAAATGTGGTTTCTACTGCTACAAGGACCCAAAGAATACTCAAAGTTTTTAGGGACTTCAAGCACAGAAATGCAATGGGGTATTATTATTTTTTTTAATATCTAGATCTGTTTATTTCACTGTGCTAACTAAAGTTAAAGCCCCCTTTCTTAAAACTTTGCAAAGCTTGTGTGTCTGTAGGTTTCTATTGGTCATGTGTACGTCAAGTGGTGAGTCCTAAGCTCACAATTTAAGTCACGGACAAGCACACTTCAGCTCTGGGAGAACTGAGAGAGTCAGGGAGAGAGGCAGTGGTTACTGGTGCAGGCTGCATTTAAGTTCCTATCTGTGAATAACAAACCGGACCTGTCCAAGGACCAGAGCCAGGTGCAATGGCTGTATCCCACAGCAGGAGGTTCCTGCACGCTACGCGGGTACCAGGCCACGCACTGGGATGCAGAGGCAGCAGCACAGTGACATCCATACTGGAGGCACACTGCTGGGTTACAACTAAAACCTTGACTGAGAGAAAAATAAAAGTATTCTTAACATATCTCCAGTATGATGAGACTCTAACTTCAAGTTTATACACTCTCTGGTATTCAAACATGGATTTGTAGCTTCAATGAGACTTTAATCAATCTATTTCTTGATGTGTTATTTTAATTAGCATCTTTTGGATGTTTCCATCCTAAAGTACTATTTGTGTATTAAGTTGGAAGACAAAGCAAGACTGAGTAATTTGAAACATAATCATACTTTTCTTCCCCTTCAGAATACTAATACATACATTTATACACAATCACACATATATATATTTATAGAAATGCACATATATACATTCATGTTGTTCACACAGTCTCTTCCAAACACCTGCCTCAAAATCAGTCCTGCTTAAACAAATAGAGACAAAAAAGTTAAAAAAAAAAATAGTGCTGAGACATAATATAAAACATGGGGAATAGGGAGCACAGTGCACTACCCCACTTCTGTGTTGATGGAGTATGACCATCAACCAGCTAAATCACTCGAAACGTAGTTCTGTTTTGCTGCTTCTCGTATCTATGGAAGCTGGCATACCTATACTACACAGCAGTCTGCAATACAAACACACTCACAGAATTTAAGAGCATGCGTAGCTCACTGCAGCATCTGGTGTTAGACAGTGAAAGGAAAGGCACCAACACTGCATGTCCCATGCAAATACAAGTGCAGGAAGGAGCAAAACACAGTAGGAGAACTCAGCAGCTTCAGACTACAACTGTGATCGTCCCTACTATGCACAGTGGATCACATGAAATCCCATTAGTTCCCCTACTTATTGTTTTCCTAACATGGTCTTTTCTGCCCTCTTGAACTTCTGTAGTTCAATAGCTAGTTCCCAGTATCTCAGATACAGCCACATAAGTTTTCCATTTTGACTTTTGTTTCTGTTCAGCACATTGCCACAGTAGTTATCATGTTTGAAAATATCTTTTAAGCCACTTTCCACATGTAGAGCCATAGCAACAGGATCAGTTGCTGCTTTAACTAGCAGATTTTTCTCTATTTCTAGTCTCTGGCTTCTGGGTACAACAAGACTGCAGTAGATGTCCTGTCTTTCTTTAAGTCCCTCTTCAAATTCCTTTAGTAAAATATTGGCTTTCTTCTGCCACTCTTCTTCCTTTGCCAGACAACTTTGGTACAAGTTACCTGCTGCTCCTGAGTGCAAAAGGACTTGTTTTTCTCGCTCTAACTTCTCCTGCTCCTGTTCTAGAATCCTTCTTTCTTCTACTAGCTTGCGACTCTGGGACACGAGGGCTTCACGGTAACTCAGGGTTCTGTTGCGTTCCTTTTCAAGCTCCAACTCCAAGTGAGCAACCGTGCGACGACTTTCTGTGATTGTATCTCGGTATTTGGCTTCCAGGTCTTTTTGTAAAGATGAGTGTTTTTTATAATATTCTTTTTTTTCTCTTTCTATTTCTTTTTGACATTCTCTGGTCCAGATCCAACCTATCATATAAAAATAAAGACTTCAGACCTGAGTATAAAACATATAACATTGATGGTTGATTAATTAACTATGTCTCTAAAGAAGCTATTACGTGGTAACAAACCTTCTTTCCTGCTCTCCCCAGTGGTATTCACTCCTATTCACGTCCCACAAAATGTATTTCACTTGGTCCATGTTTCACAGTAAGACACACTAAGTGATCATGTTTCCTTGGAAGTAAAATCTCTCCTAGTCTTTTATTGCTCATACATACATTCTTGGATTAGAGAAGGAAAATAAAGGTGTGGGGAAACAAACTGGACATTTCCAATGCAGGAACTGCTCTGAGAACTTTTCAGGTCCACTAAATAAAATATACATCAGCAGCTCTTTGGGTTATTACCTTTGGGTTCTCTAGGACTTTGTATGTCCACTCATCCGGGAGAGCTTTGTAAATTGGAACTTAGCAAATACAGATTCAATTCCATGTGTGAAAAATGTCAGTTGTGTTAATACTATGAACTGTGATTACTGTTTACGACATTATAAACGAGCAGACCAGAGAAAATCCCTCGCCGGGGTGTCACTGTGCTGCCTCAGAGAATCCCCTTTGGCTGGTGGGAGAGAGGCTTGAGCACAGCCAGGCACTCCAGCCCCAGCAGACAGGCCTGGGCACTACTTACGGAAGGCGGCCAAGCCCAGCATGGGGACCAGCAAGGCATAGTTCCATCTGCTGCCTTCATCCCCGGGTTCTCGTTGATTTGGCTGGATATTCCAGTTGGGAGGGTCATTTAAGTTATTCATGAAGGCACCTTAGACGTACAGGAGAGACACCCGGAGTTACTTGTGCAGGAAGGAACTGGACGGCTCCCACAGCCCACCTCTCACCACACCACAGCAAACTGGGAGGCAGTTATTTCTGCCCGAGGCCCTCAGACGCCGGTTCCCCTCACTTGGGAACTTCGCACGGAGGCGCTCTGGCCTAGCCAGAGGCTCCCCGGCCTACTCCCTCACTGCCGCCCCGGCCCCCTTCCCCGCCCCGGCGGCACGTTAGCTGATGTTGTTGCCGTTGTCGCCGCCCCCAAGGTCTCCAGGTCCCTCCGTGCTGCAGGCCCCAGCCCCGCCACCAGCCCAAGGAGGGATCAGAGGTCAGTGCTCAGCCCGCTGTACCAGAGCGTGACCGCCATCCGCCAGCCCGCTGTCACGGCGGAGCGGGGCCGTTGTCACTTGCCTGCCGGCCCCGCCCCCTTCGGGGCCAAACCATTACCGTAGAGAAAGAGGGGGAGAACCCGGATCGCCCGAGTCCTAAGTGTTCTTCGTCGTTCTGCCCTGTTCTAGAACGCTCAGATGAGGGCGAAGAAGGGGAGGTTTGGGGGAACGGACCCCGCATGCAGGCACGCGGCAGTTAGCATGTAAGTCCCCCCCCTCCCAGCGCAATTGGTCTCTCCCGCCGAGCCTGCGGGCGGCGGCGCCGTTAGCGGCCCTCTCGCGTCTGCGCGCTCGCTCGTTCCTCCGGCTCCTTGCGAAATGGCGGTGGCGGTCGCGGCTTCGCGGGGCTTGGCGAAGCGCTGGCTGCGGCCGGCGGTGCGGGCGGTGAGTGTCCCTCCTCGGCCCGTTCTGCTCTGCCTTCCTGCCGGCCTCCCGGTAGAGGGGAAAGGCTCAGGCCGCCGGGCTGGCGCGAAGAAGCCTCTTCAGGAAGGACTCCGGCCGGGTGGGCCCGGGGACCCTGTGTGTCTCCCGCCCCACCTCCCCTCAGTCGTGGCGCGGAAGGGTGCCTGGCCCCTTCCCGGCTCGCTCTCCCTCGCGGCTCGGTGCGCGGTTACGGGGCGGCGGCGGCCCGTATGCGCGTTATCCCCCGTGACCTTGGCGAGGGAGCAGCCGCACCGGGATGGGGACCTGTGGCGGGGCTGCGGAAGCCGGGCAGCCGGGACAGCGGGAACCCTCGGCGTCCTCAGTCCCTCCGGTTCTTTCTGCGGAGCGGGAGCCGTGCCTGCTGAGCAGCCCTTGGGGCAGGTTACTGGGAGGTAACTGGCGGTGGGCACGGCCGGGCCGTTCCTCCCGGGCTGGGAAGCGAGAGCCATAGCCTTGGGCTGTGGACGGGCTCCCTGAGGGATAGAGGGAGGTAGGGAGTACGGGGTGTGCTGGGGAAAGGCCCTGAAGGGCCTGGCGGGTACAGCACCTTCCAGTCCCAGCCGCCGGGTGGAAGGCTTCACCGCTGGGTCCTTCTGGACCTGCGTGGGAAGCTGGTGTTCATATGCGTGTTGCTTAAATCTGGCTAACAGTTGTTATCAGGGCATGCTGCTGAAATGTGTGGCGGTTTTGTTTTAGCTGATCTGTAAACAGTCTCCTGAGGGAAGGTGTTTTTTTCCTTCACGGTGAAGTGGAATTTTCAGTTCCATAATGAGTTTGGAATTAGGAAAACAAATGCACAGGAAAAGGACCCTGTAAACGCAGCTGTAGTTGTTCCTGTCTTATAAAACAAGTGCAGAAAAGACAACCTATCATGAGGGGAAAAAGGCTTGAAGTGTGTCATAATGTTTCAGGTGGCAGTGAACTCGCGATATAATTTCATAAGGATCACAATGTTCTTAGTTGCGTAACAATTCCAGATTAGGGTGATCAGTATTTTCCTTCAAATTTGGAGGAACATCACTGTCTGCTTTGTGGACCTTTGTTTAGGCTTACTCTGAACAAAGCAGTGACAGCAGAAATTCTTACTTGAAGCTTTACAAAAAAGTGTATGTGGATGGGAATAACAGTTCTGAAAACTGTTTTGTGGAAGTTTAGAGGTGGAAAGAAAAGCAAACTTCTAAACAGTTGCGTGCTTAGTTTGTTTTTTTTTTTAGCATGAGAAATGTATTTGATAACTTTTTGGCATCTTCAGAAAATAGCAAAGGTTTTTGAAGGGACGTTAGTTGCAGGGCATTGTAGCAGAATTCTGATTGGAGATTTCAGCAGGCAGATTACTCCGGGGGAGAAAAGAAATGGGTCAACTTCTTCTGGGGCTTCAGAGCATAAGCATGGTTTGTAGCTCTTTGGGGTTTTTTTTTGTGTTGTTTTTTTCCCCCTCAGTCATTTGTACTTTCTCTAGGAAATTAAGATGGTATGGAATTGTGCTGAAGCATGTTAACACAGCAGAGTGGAAGGGGGAGAGTAACTGCTTGGAGGAAAGTACTAGTAAAAGTCCTTATGAATAGGTGTTAAGACTGATCTTACTTCAAGATGACTGTAAAAACCAGAAGTGTGTTAGCCAATATGATGACACATTAGATTCACTGTTGGGCAAGAAGATAATTTGAGGGAACTAGTATAAGAGATGATAAAACTAGGTTGAGGAAAGTGTACTCTAGGTCATTTCGGAGATGGGGGAAGGGATAGGTATTTGGAAGCTGGAGGGAGAGAAGACCTGCTTTTCAGCATTCAGCCATGACTGTAACAGTTGCTGGGAAGGACAACTGTATCCTAAATACTTCAAATAGATGAGTACTGATGTTATTGCACAGGTCACTAGTACAGCTTTGTGTTGCTGTTCTCCTCAGTCATATGTGCTCAGTTAGGTATGTTTTTCTGAATGGTGTAAAAAAGGAATACTGGATTCCAAGAAATGGGTCATTTATACTGTGAAGATTGAAATTATGATTGCTTTAACCTATCAAAGCAAAGATTGGGTAGTGGGTAGGTTTGAGCGGTGGGTCTTCTTTTGGTTTTGGACATGCCAGGGGAGAGGGAGTAACATTACAGAAGGGGAAAGCTGCCCTTGTGCTTCATTTAGATGTTAATAAGTGATTCTAAATTGGCCATTAATTAGTAGAGAATCAAACCAAGAAAAATATCTCTAGCTTTTGAAGCAATGATGAACTAGAACATCTTTCTCTACCGCCTAATTTTCTTGGGCTTCATTACTCTTGACCACTCAAAATCATTCAAATTCTGAGGATTATTTGACATAAGAAGTATCTTCTGCTAATTTCTGTTGTTCCCATACAGTTGTCTTCATCTTTGTTTACTTGTGAAACAATGCAATAATACTACAGTATTAATTGCAACCATATTTTTCGTTTTTGCAGGCTCAGATAGTCTGAGAAACTGGTTACTGTTAGTGAAGCAAATAACAGATAGTCTGTGACACCTTGTTACTTGCAGGTTCTTCTCTCATCCAGTCAGAACTCTTTTTTTTTTCCCCCTGAGGAAAGCCAGAACGTCATTGCACGTAGCTCTAAAATACATTGAAACCACTTATATGACACATTCAAGAATATTTTAAGTAGAGGGTTTTTTTATAACTGTAGGGTAGCCAAGAATGGTGAAAGTCTTCCTTGTGGAAACATTTTTTTCATAATAAATGTCTTGGTTTCTTTCCACAGTGGCCAGCAACATGCCAGACTCTTGCACGCAACTTGCACTTCACAGTCTATGGAAAGAAAAATGCCTCTACAAAGGTTTCTGATTCGGTATGTTTGTACTTCTTTATATCTTAAAGAACAGATTGGGTAATACGTGTAATACTCGAGAGACTTGAGACAACCAGATATTTGGCTTTTAGTGGAGCGTTCTGCTTAAGTATGTAGTGAGTTGAGTTGGTGAAACACATGGCTTTCTTAATAACAGCTTCCACCCAAGAGTATGTAGCAGGTGTAGCATTCACTTCCAGAGTCTGTTAAGAACATTAAACCTATACTGCTTGTGCCTCCACAAAACTTGTCTGACCTCGCTTGAAATAGCTATCATCATAACAAAGTGATTTATTTTTCCAGATTTCTACACAATATCCAGTAGTGGACCATGAATTCGATGCAGTTGTTGTGGGTGCAGGAGGAGCAGGTTTGCGGGCTGCGTTTGGTTTGTCAGAAGCTGGATTTAATACAGCATGTGTTACCAAGCTGTTTCCCACCAGGTCTCACACTGTGGCTGCACAGGTAAGAAATGAGGTAGAACAAATGTTTAAAAAAAAAAAAGCTTGCTGACAGAAAGCTGTCATGGATGTGCATATGAATATGACCCTTCAAGGCTATGCTTCTTTTTATAAATACTGTATATTTAGTTGAAACTATTTTGGAGGGCAATATAAGTTTAGATTCCATTCGGTGCTTTTTCACTGCATTCCGTGTAACTTTGCAGTTCATTGTTACACAAAACACAACAAGATAACAGCCATTGTGAAATTGATAAGTGGCACAGGTTTTTTTACAGCCACGTTAAATCTGACCTTACTGTATTTCCTGTACACAGAGGTATAAATGGTGTGTGATTTTTAACACAAATGAGGAAAACCTACTAAAAGTGTAATATAATTCTAAGAAAATGGATTTTCATTTTTCAGGGAGGGATCAACGCTGCTCTGGGAAACATGGAGGATGACAACTGGAGGTGGCATTTCTATGACACAGTGAAGGGGTCTGACTGGCTGGGTGACCAGGATGCCATACACTACATGACTGAGCAAGCCCCAGCTGCGGTGATAGAGGTGAGACTCGATGGAACTGATGGCAGCTCTAAGTATTTATAACACAAGCGAGCTTCCAAAGAGATCTCCTTACTTGGAACACAGTAAAATAACTTGTTTGACTGTTGTGTACATGAGTTCCTAATCTTTGTGTTTGGATTCAATAGCTGGAAAACTATGGGATGCCATTCAGCAGAACTGAAGAAGGAAAAATCTATCAGCGTGCGTTTGGTGGACAGAGTCTGCAGTTTGGAAAAGGAGGACAGGCTCACAGGTGCTGTTGTGTTGCAGACAGGACTGGACACTCGCTGTTACATACTCTGTATGGCAGGGTAAGCAGCTGTGAAGTAAACTTGGTTTGGGGTTTGAATTAAAAAGAAACAAGCTGTTCCCATGTCAGTGAGAAATCCAGCGGAAGGACTTATAACAACTCTAGCTTTCCTTCCTTCCTGACGTGGTGTGGAAGGATGTAGCCTAAGTGATGCTTGTTTTCTGTCAGGAGTATGCAGCAATAGAATGAAGTGAAAGGTTGTAGCTACAATGGCTGTTATGAAGACAGCAGATGTTAATTAGTATACATTGTTAGCTTTATGGTCTGAAGTAGTTCTTCATTGTTAATACTTCAGTGTCTGTTAAATAGACCCAGAGAGAACTTATGTAAATCTTCCCCAAAAAGACAGTTTTCAAAAACTCTGATAGAGTGACATTGGGGATCTCTGAGAAGAGGTACAAGGCAGTGTTGTCTTTCACTCCTCTTCAAACAGGGAGCAGGGAGAAACGAGGTGTAAATGCATGAAGGCCTACTGTGCATTTCTGAGCTTGCTCTATGGCAACTCGTGTCCCAGCATCTGTTCCGCAGACTTACAATTCTACAAACCTTAATTGAAGAAAGATTTGATCATTTTAAAATGGCAGTGAGCTACTTGAAAACTGAAATTAAGTACCTAGTAGGTAATGTGGTTTTTTGTTTACTGAGTAGCTACCTAATTGCTCTGCCTCAAGTTAATGCTATATAGGCTACCGCAATACAAACGCTCAGTGCTGCCAAACACCGATCTGATCCTTGAGGGCATGAAAGAACGTTTGACTTAATGCCCGCTGCCTCTGCTGGTACACTGTGCTCCCGGAGATGTATTCAGGTTCTCTGCGAGAGGCTGAGTAAAACGTGCCTGTGCGTGTGGCAAACACCACAGCTGACTGAAGTGTCGCCAGCTACAGAGGCGAAACAAGTCTTGCTGACTAGCAATGACTTCTCAGAATTAAGTTGCTTGGTAACTATTTGTGTCTCTCTAAGCTAGAGTGGATTCATTAGCAAAATTTTACAGCGATTTGTGAGAAAACTGGCTTTACTGGGAGTTGATGGGGGTAGGTTTTATGTACAGCCCATATGCATTGGCCATTTTGAAGAGAAGTTATTTCGGTTTCTGCTTTTTTTCTTAAACTTCCTTTTTTATTTTCCTTCAGTCTCTAAGATACGATACAAGCTACTTCGTTGAATATTTTGCCCTAGACCTACTTATGGAAAATGGAGAATGTCGTGGTGTTATTGCCCTTTGCATAGAAGATGGCACTATACATCGTTTTAGAGCAAAGAACACTGTCATTGCCACTGGGTAATGTAATGTTTACGGTGAAGGACAGAAACTTGAGAGTGCTACCAGCTGGAAGTCCATGTATTTGTTTGTGTATTTGAATCCATAGTGTGGAGATGAAATGTTGATTTGCAAAACATAATCTATATGTTCGTCTCCCCCTCTCCACATCGATCAAAAGCAATATAACCGAATTCAAATCATTTCATCTGAAAGAAGGTGCATGCTAATTTTGTGACCACGTATAAATTTAGTGTGAGGTCTAACTTTGAATTCTAGCACAATGACATAAAGTTGGAATGTGTAAGAGTGGTATGTGTGATCCAAATAGTCTTAGTTTTTTAAAACATGATGTTTAAAGTGGACATTGTTGCAACGCTACCGATCTGTAGGGTTTCCTGTAGGAAACGACTTTCTTTCAAAATTTTGGAGAATCTATTACATTAACATATCAATATTGTAAGTCTAATTGTTGTAGGGTGAAACTATCAGAAGATGAGTGTAACTTAGCATCACTTGGTTGGAAAAGTTTGTGTATGTTTATTGAAATACTGTATGCATTAGTCTCTTGCTGTTTATGGCTGTCTCCTCTCTTTTCAGTATGCAAAATATTTATAAATATATCAGTCAAAGAAAAATACTTAGTTTGGTTGCCTCCATAATTTGCCTTTACTTAAAGCTGAGGCTGTTTTCCTACTTGTGTACTTTGAGGTACATACAATTTGTAGATTGATATTTCTTCTGGGAGTTTATCCTGATGTTGGGAGTACTGGTGGTTCTCAGTGTTGGAAGCTAACCTATTTATTTTTGTCCTAAGAATTCATATTTCATACCTAATCTTAGAGAACTGAGTTTTTGCAATTTAAAAATATAAAATCAGGGGCACATTGAGGATATAAACCATTGCTGTACGCTATTTTTGATACAACAGTTAGTAATAGTTCAAATGAAGTCTAATGGTATTGGATTTAGAGAACTTTGCTAGGAAAAAAAAAAAAGTTACTTCAGAAAAAGGCTTGATACTAAGGTAGCTATCCTGCTTTGGAATTGTTACTCTTCTTGGGCTTTCTGTCACCAGCTGTTCTTCAAATATGTTTGAGCGTAACAGAGCAATACCAATCTTAATTTTCTTCTGGTTGAGCTTAGTACAGGAGATGGCAAACCTTATGCATCTTCCTTATTAACCCTCTGCTCTATTTCCACTGTTTCACCAACAGTATAGTTAAATAAGGTATTTGAGTGACTTTTTTTTTCCCCTTTTTTCCTCCCCCACTAATTCTGTTAACTTCTGTGTTCCGTAGTGGGTACGGCCGCACTTACTTCAGTTGTACATCTGCTCATACCAGTACGGGTGACGGCACTGCTATGGTAACACGAGCTGGTCTTCCTTGCCAGGACTTAGAATTTGTACAGTTTCACCCTACAGGTACAGCATGGGAAATAATACTTACAACATTATTTTTAATGAGTTGAACAGATTGTTGTTGTTTTTAAATGTGTGTGTGTCAATTTGTACTTCTCTGCAGCATCCCATTGGTTCATTAGCTGCTTGTGACAGGTGTTCAGACTTGTCTGCAACTGCTGTTGAATATAAATCTGAGTGTAAGACTTACAATATGAGAAAGGTCCCAGCTGGTCTAATTTAAAGACCAGTCTTAAATATTTTGAGGTGCTGTCTTTACAATACTAACAGGTTTTATGAATTCCAAGCTGAAACCACCTCTTAAATTTAAGTTTCCTCTTGTCTTTAAAATATTAAAGGGTTTGGTATTAGAGAAGCAATGGGATAGATGCAAATGTTAGGGAACTATATACTGCAAGCTTTTGTGGAAGTGAGGTAGTTGAAGTAAAGGTTTTATAGCACAGAATCGGTATCTGAGCTGTGGACAATGGTCACAAACTAAAAAGTGGGGGTTTTGGTAGCTAATTAAATGCTTAGTTTTAACTTGTAAGGAACTGAATGTTTTAAATTGTTCACTTAATTTTACAATGTTACTGTTGTTACGTTGTAGAGATCCAACTTTCATTTGTCTTAGCTAAGGTTTTTCTGGTTAAAGAAGCTTCCTTGCTTGCATGATAATTCTATAGCTTTTAATATGCATGAGTTGGTTAGCATTTTTGCTTTCTCTGATGACCAGTGCTGAAGGCCTTCCTTCTCTAAAGGAAAAAAAAATTGAGTAAGCTCTAACATTCCACATGATTTGAAGCCATCCTCTACTACTGCCATAGTACAGGAGATAAGCAAACTGGCCTTGAGATAATTGACTTACTGTTTACTTCAAAATCTTCAACAAAGTAATTGCTGAAGGTCTACAAAATCTTCATCAAATTCTCCTTATGTGTTGAGGGTTGCAGATCTCTTCCAATTCTAATATTTTAGATACTGTGGGTGTTGGGAATCAAGTTGCTTACTGTTCTAGAAGAGTATTTGAAAGGAATAACAATACTTGATTCCAAGCAGTCTTGGGTGGAAGTTGCTAGTGGTATAATTAGGGTGGAATAAAATCTACCCCTGTGACTTAATTTGCGTTATTTTAAGAAGACCTAGTTTAGTCAGTCCTGGTCATCCTGATTATGAAGCTGTCTAGAGAATATCTCATATAATAGTATTTTCTTTCTTGACAGGTATCTATGGGGCTGGCTGCCTTATAACAGAAGGATGTCGTGGAGAGGGAGGCATTCTAATTAACAGTCAAGGTGAAAGATTTATGGAGAGATATGCACCTGTTGCTAAGGATCTGGCTTCCAGGGATGTTGTGTCTCGTTCTATGACCATAGAAATCCGTGAAGGAAGGTTAGTTAAATACTCTTAATGAAGCTGCAGAATAAATACTTAATCATACAAAATTGCATACAGTACAGTAGTTCATTTGATAAATGCCTGATAATGCATGGGAGTGAGCTTTAGTAACTATGAATTGAACACTGCATGTAGGGCAGAAATTTTGCTTATTAATTCCTAATGATACTTGAAAGGGAACACAAGATGTAAGGAGTCTCCTGGTTGAATCTGGTGCATCTAGAGACAGTTGCTCAAACAAGTTTAAGGTATATGCTTTTACTGCAAATGACTGAAATAATTTGGTACTCTGATCTCTTAACTCATCATCTTAATTTTTAACATATTTCCACAGATATATTGGTTTAAAGTATTAAATACTGTGATTTATTTTGAAAAGAAAGTTGAGAAGTGAAAAATATGCTTAAATTCAGCCAGGTTCAATGGTCTCTTCAAAATATGCTAGATGTTTTTGTTGGGTGACCTTTTAGGTTTTTGTGTTTTGGTTTTTTTTTTTTTTTTTGAAATAGGTTGGGTTAGAAATATCACTGATGTTTGCAGAATTCCTGTTATGTATTCCCAAGATTGACCTTTCTTTTTGTAGGGGTTGTGGCCCTGAAAAAGACCATGTGTACTTGCAGTTGCACCACTTACCACCACAGCAGCTAGCAACCCGTCTCCCAGGAATTTCCGAAACAGCTATGATATTTGCTGGAGTTGATGTCACTAAAGAGCCTATTCCTGTTCTGCCTACTGTGCATTATAATATGGGAGGTATTCCTACTAACTACAAAGGACAGGTAAGTAATATATAGCACTTCCAGTATTTTTACCATAATAGGAAACTATATAAAAAAAATACAAAAGCATTGACAATATTTTTCATAAATGCAAGGATTATAAATATTATTATTATTATCATTATTATGCTGCAGTACTTAAAATACACACTTAAGACACAATGTGGTTTGTTTTTGTAAATAACTTCAGAACCACGTTCCTGTCCATCTGGAGATGGGAGTTCCAAGAAGCATCTAAAATTAAGTTACTGTCATGTTTGACAACAATTTTTGGTTTATTAAGTTGAGGGCAATATAGTTGAACAAAGATCAAACTAGGGCTCTATTATAATCTATAACTCAAGTTAACATATATGTTAATACTCTGTACTTCATGTAATATCTACAGTAAAGCAAACTTCTCCAGCTCCTACTAGCTAGAAATCAACGTGCTGATGTCAGATGAGTTTTTCTGTTTCAATGTATTGTACTTATTAATTTTTCCATGTAAAATTTTGCCTTAGAAATATGTGCAGATCAGACTTCCTTCCCACCCTTTTCTGGCTTGCTGCAGAATTGTGATGAAACAGAACCAGCTACTCTTCATAAGCATAACTAAAGAAATATTAGGTTTTAATGTTATGACATAAACTAAGGTCTTTATGAATTTAGAGTCAGAGAAAACTTTACACTGCTGTGCTTCATCCTTACATGCACGTGGCCTTTGCAAATAAGGTGGTTTGCACTGTTATAAATTGTTTTAAGAAATGAATATTAATTGCCTGAAATGACAGGTGATTACACACGTGAATGGTGAGGATAAAGTGGTACCTGGTTTATACGCTTGTGGGGAAGCAGCCTCTGCATCTGTCCATGGTGCAAATCGGCTTGGAGCAAACTCACTCCTGGATTTGGTGGTCTTTGGTCGTGCTTGTGCCCTTACTATTGCAGAGACATGCAAGCCTGGTAAGTCTCACTTTCCCCTCTTTTCTTTTTTTTAATGACATTTGTCTTTGTTGGGCAGAAATTAAATCATAAAGAGTTGTTGCTACATAATTCAAATTCAGAATGCTAGACATAGACTTCTATTTGTTAGAAAAGACAGAATTTTTATACTTTCTGCAAGCATGTTCCTCGCTAAGCAAATGTTCGACTGACACTTGCTCTGTGAGTTGATCTTTTGGTTTTTTTTAAACTAGAATTGGGTCAATGCTGTTGGCAAAACCAGTTGAGATTTCTCCCAAATGAACAAAACAGAATATTGAATATGAAAACTGACTTCTCTACATCCTGCACTGCATCTTCGACGTCAAAATGTAGTCTGTCTTACACTTAGCACTTGTACAATGGAATTTGCCACGTTGTTGATTTATAAAGTGGACTGCTTATGCAAATGCTAAGATAGATGTTACAATTTTTAGTAACTCCTTCCCTAGATATGGGTTATCACTACTGAATATTATTTTTAAATGATCTGGTTCAGCAACAGTTACTGAGCTGAGAAAACAAACCAAACACCCTACAAAACCCCAGTAAAACACTGTAAGAGGCAGTTATATTGCTAGAGCAGGTGAAGCCCAGTAGTTGTCGAGTGTTTTCTCATTGCTTAATGTCCAAGTGAGTAAGATGTTTTATTTTCTCAGTCTGACTGCACAAAGTGCACAGAGTGGTGGTTCCTGATGGATTCAGCTTAGGTCTAGCGGTGCCTGTTGGCTCTGGCTTTGTGCAAATTTGTATTGGGATCTTTCTGTGGCTTCTTTGAGATTGAAGTTGCAGGAAGGTTTTTATTTAACTGAAAGCAAAACTACGTGCGAGATGAAGCATGCTGGTCTGTCTTTGGTTTGTTTGTTACCCAGTAACAGATGGGCTCCAGTACTAGAGGTCAGATGCAGAGCTCATGTGTAACTGCCAGACTTACTGACTGGTCCCTTAAAAGGCCCAAGAGAGAGTGGCAGGTTTGGGGGTGAGGAGACAAGGAAAACATAGGATAAAAGTGGTAAGGAACAACAAGCTTATTTTGTAACTTAGATGAATATGCATCACGTGCTATTTTTAAGGAATTAACAGCAGAACTTAGCCAAACGTATAAATTTCCTACGAACTGTTAGAGGAAAGAATGTGATTCATAAATTCCACTGAGAAACCTATTTTTAAATGTATGGATGGTATTGAGGAGAATTCAGGAAAGTTACAGTTAACCTGCACCTTAGAGGAAGAAAACAGATTGTGTGTTAGTCAGTTCTGACTTTCAGTAGTTCCTGGTGTATGGAACTGCCAGAAAGCAAGACCAAGCCTGTCCTACTTACTGAAACTTTCTTACTAGGAGAGCCAGTTCCCTCCATTAAACCAAATGCTGGTGAAGAGTCAGTTGCTAATCTTGACAAACTAAGATTTGCTAATGGAACCATAAGAACTTCCGAAGTGCGACTTAACATGCAGAAGGTAAGCCTGGTGAAGCTGTCAAGTATAAGGTGGGAGAAGCTGCCAGCAATGGAGGTGGTTTGGTCACTTTGTGAAGTACACTTCAGAACTTGCTCTTCAGTGTGAGAAGCAGTGTGAGAATATTCTGTGGGCAGAATGGCTGTATTAGTTCTGCTGGTTTCTTCTTCCCTTTGTGATTATTCCTCTTGAATAGTTTACACACTCAGTAATAGAGTGGTGTTTCCTCTATTTGGGGTGAGTGGAAGAATGTGGGGTTTTTTCAGGCTGCAGACATTTGAAGTCAAAACAGCTCTATATCAAGCTCTGTTGGAACTGATGATGCTATGTGGGGTATTAGACATATGCAGTGTATGGAGCTGACTTTATTTTACTATCTTGCAGACAATGCAAAACCATGCTGCTGTATTCCGTACTGGTTCTGTACTCCAGGAAGGCTGTGAAAAACTTAGTGGAATTTATAGTGATCTGGCTCATCTGAAGACATTTGACAGAGGTAATTTGATAGTAAGGAATACACCTTAGCCAGAGTACTCACTCCATGGGAAAACTGTGTTTTCTGTTCTTCTGTAAACATCATGTGTTTCTTGAAACTTCAGCTAAAGACTTTGACCATTATAAGTCTTTCAAAACACTTTGTACAGCCCCACTTGCTAAACATGGGAATCAATAAATCAATAAAGTGCTCAGTCTTACTTATTTCAAAGAAGTGGAGACTAAAATCAGATTTAACTGTATAAGAGATGTAACTGCTGTTCCCTCAGAACATGAAGTTGTTCAAACACAGAGATGAACTTTCTTTGCATCTTCTGAAAGGCCAAGGAGTTGCACAAAGGTAGCAAAGACTCTTCATAGGCTGAACACTCAGTCTTTGTTCTACAGCTGGGCAGATAGTGCTGTGTGCCATGTCTTGCAGTGTATCTTAGGAGAATTTGCTTAATTTAAGTAGATCTGATGTTGTGCCTTTTGTCCACTCATGCTGTGTATTTCTCTCCAACTACTGCCGTTGGGCATGTATCCTAACACTGAAAGTAGAACTGGCTTTCTTGGGCAGCTCTCACCAAGCATCAGGAAGAGTGTTACAATAACTTAGATTTAGGGATCAAAATGAAGGTACATTCTCCTACCTTGGAGATACTGAAATGAAGAACCTTGTATAACTAGCAGTTGGCTTGCTTTTTTTTTTTCCTCTCTCTGAGGGTAGTAAGGAAGGGAAAAGCTCTCTTTGGATCTGTAGGGGATCCACTTAAAGAGCTACTGTCTAGATAGATATTGTGAATCCGAAATGAGGTATGGGGCCTGATTTGTAGGTATAATAAAAAGCAGGCAAGAAGCTATGGGGTAATTTTGTCTCAGTAGTACATACGCAGCAAGGACATAGAACTACCGAATTTTTCCACGATTCATTATGATTGTTAGGTTTTAGGAATAATTACTGAGCCTTGCAGGCAATAGTAATTCAGTATTGCAGAGTACTGTGTCTGCAGTAGGTAGAGCACTGGCTAGTTCGAGTCTAAGTATTAGCAATAGGATAGAAATAAATTGAGGAATAACTTGTTTGTAGAACATCTTCCATTGTCTTTTAATACTTTACTAGGTATTGTGTGGAACACTGACTTGGTGGAGACCCTTGAACTGCAAAACCTGATGCTTTGTGCCCTACAAACCATTTATGGTGCCGAGGCTCGCAAAGAGTCCCGAGGTGCTCATGCCAGAGAGGACTATAAGGTATACTTTCTGTGACCTTGGATGTAAAATTGAATTTCCTTGTTCTGCATCCTCGGATGGATTATTTAAATGATAGTTTCTTCAGCATGTGGTCTTTGGAGTCTTGAGTTAAGAATAGTGTAGTATTTGTTTGAGGTCCCATCTGCTCTGTTTTATCTGTTCTTATTATACAAAAAATCACCAATACATGCAACACTGGGTAATGACCCCAAGAGAAGAGTTGTTCCACACGTGCATCTGAATGATTAGAGAGATCTGAACCCACTTTTCCTCTGGAGTAAGGCCACGAATGCACAAACAGGACTTCAAGCAGAATAATTGCCCTACACGAAAAAAGTTACCTTAAAGTCTTTGTTAAGCCTCAGCATTTAAAATTTTTACATGGGCAGTGTCAAGATAAAGCTTGCTGGTTATTAAGAGACACATTATGTTACAGTTGTAATTGGAACGCCACTAATTGTGGTTGTGAAGTGATTTGCAGATGTAATTTCTGGTCTATACTAACCCAATTTTCTCCTTAGATACGGATAGATGAGTTTGACTATTCTAAGCCACTCCAAGGCCAGCAGCGGAGGCCATTTGAAGAGCACTGGAGAAAGCACACCCTTTCGTATGTGGATGTCCCATCTGGGAAGGTATGTTGAGCCTAACGCTTGAGAGTCAGTCTCCCTGTCAACAGGCAGCTCTTGATATTGTGATAATACTGCAAGTGATTCCCACTGTCTGAAGTACCCGATACAGTTTAGTGTATTTCAAGGGGAGGAAAAAAAATGAACATTTATTCTGTTGTTGAACAGCAGGCAAAACTGGGAGGTGTTACCATTGATCTTTGGGAAGTGATTTTTGTGATTAGAGCTGGAATTGTTTTTTTCCCTTGTATCAGGCTAGTACAAAGTTGTTTGTTTTTCACTTTTCCTCTGGTGGTGGCAAAACCTGTTGTTGGTGTTTAGCATCAAGTTTTAATGGTATTTCAAAGAAAAAAAAATGAAATCTGATCCTATAAAAACCTTAAGTGTTGGTTTTTTGTATCCTGTTCTCCAAATCCTCTTCATTTTCCCTCCCCTGGTTCTAGGGCAGAACTACATTCCTTGAACGTAGTTTAAGTGAGAACAATTCACTTCCTGGTTACCTGCTAAGGATGGAAAGACAGTGACATGGTTCTGTTTCCTAACTGGTCCATTGGGTTGTCTGTCACCAAGACTTTTGTAGTTCTAAGAACTAGGAACTAGCAATGTTATCCAAAACTTTACTTTTGTCTAAAAGGCCTTTTAAAAGTAGCAGTTTTCTCATACCATTTTTGGCCAGGCTTTGGTTTTTAAGGAATTTGGGCAGTGGTAACTTGCTGGAACTTGAATGATCCCTGTAGGTTACTAACTGGTCCTTTTCTACAGAAGGAAAAGAGTTAAGTAGAAATCAGCGTAACATGAAGTCAGTCATGCAGTTACTTGTGTTACTTGGCCATTCCCGTTAGCTAGCCTGTCGTGTTTAGGTACAAGAGGTTGTTTTGTCTTAAAGTTCTTTTGATCTTTTTTTTTACTTTAGGTTACCTTGAAATACAGACCTGTGATCGACAGAACTTTGAATGAAGAAGACTGTTCGACTGTCCCACCTGCTATCCGCTCATACTAGTAACCTACATTTAACTCGCAGCCCTCTCCCAGAGGGGCTTAGTGTACATAAGCATAGCACAAGCAAATCAAAACAGTGTTGTCACTATCAGTTACTGGAAAATGCAAACTAAACTTTTCTCCAGCTTGTATTCTGCTGTGGCTTACTGTACAACTCTGCAAATGGAATGCAGGACAGTTTATGTTCTTCCACCCATCTGTCAAAACTGACAGGGAAAACACAAAATGTGTCTAAATAAAGTGATTAGAAGTCTTGTATTTGAATATGCTGTTATGTATATAATTGCAATGCATTTATTTTGAATGTATAGTTATTTCCATGTTTTAAGAAGAAGAAATGCATTGCAGATGGAAATGATGAATTTTATAATACGGGGAATTAAAATTAAGTAAGTAACAGGAAAGAAATTGAGGCACTAGTAATTACAACTTTGTGTTGTTTTCTTTTTTCTAAAGCTAAAATTTTAAGATGTGTTATACTGTTGTTTAACTGAAGGAAATACTTCTACTCCAGTTACTTCCTCTAAAATACGCCATGAACAGAATATAATTTTAACTAATCTGTGCTATCTCTGGCATGTCTGAAACTCTTTTTTTATGGTATGTCCTGGGTGTGTATTTCCTAGACTGTCTTTACTTGTGGAGGAAACAAGGGGCAGTTTTGCAGAAGACTTACTGAATGTAAAGTTTACCAGCTTTAGTGCCCAGACATAACTTGTAAGGCATCAATAGAGCTGTTCCTTTCATGGAGGGCTGAAGTGTAACTAAGCAGGTTGCATCTGAAGGGATTTTGCTGAATATTGGCTGTTGGAAAAACTGAAATGCTGGTAGCTGGAAAAATTGAGTGTGTCGTATTTTGCTCTTGTAGTGTTTTTGTATCTTGCACTGAGGACTTGGTTGGGCAGGAAGGGGGAAAGGGAGTACATCTTGATTGGGGCTTTTTTATTGAAAGAGCCCTGACTGTTGTTAAGGAGGAAGGAAATAATGGTTCATACATCTTTAAGCAGATGACAATAAAGCAGAATAAACTACCTTTCTATCGTCTAGAAAGCGCCCTTCCAGCGGCTTCCCCTTCTGCCCTTGGCTCAGGTGAGGCGGGCTTTTCCTCAGGCCAGGCAGGGATGCACCTTCACCCCGCCAGGGCGCAGGCGCCGCTGAGGCGGTTCTCCCATCGCTGCCTCCCCCTGGCCCGGGGCCGGCAACCGATTGGCGCGGCGGAGACTCTGCCGTGATAGACGCCCCTACCGCCCTGACGCCCGTCCGGGGCGGTCCCGTTCTCTCTCCCCACCCCTCCCGCTGGTGATCCCCCGTCGCCCTCACCATGCACCATTCACTCCGCGCCTGCCGCCGCTTGAGCAGCTGCGCCGGCCTCTTCGCCCGCCCGCCTCCCCCCTGCGCTGCCGCTCGCTGGGGTCCGCCGCTGCGCGCCGCCATGGTGAGCATCCCCGGCGGGGAGGGGGACGGGGACGAGGGTGACCTCTAACTGCCACTGCAGCCCTGGCTCCTCCCACTGCGCCCCCCTGTCGCGACCGGCCGGGGAGCGGGGGAGTGCGCGCCTCTGCCTGAGGCAGGGGCGGGAGGGCGCGGGGGCTTCAAGGCGGTGTGAGCAGGGAGGGCGGTAACGGCACCGGGAAGACGTTGCGGGCATCCCCGAGCAGGCTTGCCTTACGCCGCCGGTTTCTCTCTTCCGGCGGGGAGGCTCCGGGGCCTACTCCCCGCCCGGCCCCCGTCCTGGCACAGCTGGGGTTTCAGCGCCGGTTTGGCCGTGTGCGCTGCCCCGGGGGTGAGGCGTACGTCGGGAGCGGTCTGAGCGGGGCCGGGAGGGGAGGGCTGGCTTCAGGCAGGTGGCCGCTGCAGGAGCTGTGGCTGCGGCAGAGCTGTGGGTGCTCGTCTACAGAAACGTCAGAACTTTTCTTAGAGCTGTGATGGCTTGAGGAACCCTCGGCAGTTTATTGCCCTTTTCAAAATTGCTCTCACACCCGGTGACCCCTCCCCAGCCGGGAAGGGAAATTGGGTGGGCTGAAATGTAAACAGATTTAATAGAATAAGACTAAATAATTAACATTAATAACACTAAAGAGCCAGTATTGGTCCCGTTACCAAAATAAAAGACACAAAGATTATACTCGGCTGGTTCTGTCATCAGGCAGATGTGCGCTCCCAGCGGGGACAGCAAATGTGGAAGAGAAGGGCTCAGGGGTCCGGCACCAGGACAAGACGTTCTCAGGATCGCAGCCACTGTAGAAGAGAGTAACTCCTCAGTGAACTTTTAAATTTATGCTGAATTGACATTCATGGTATGAAATAATCCTGTGGGTCAGCTTGGGTCAGGTGCCTGGGTCTTGCTCCGTACAGCTGGCGAGGCTCAAAACCACCCAGACCACACATACCATAGCTGGCTACAAAGTAGATCTTTTCACAAATCGACACACTAGAGTCTTCTGAAAATGCATTTTTTCCTACCATTATCAGAGACCTTACTGAGAAGAAAAATTACTGAAGAGAAATTAATCCTGTATTGCTCAAACTGGGACAGGTACACATAAGAAAAAGCTGTACCCTCACAGAAACGGGGGTATCAGGGAAATCTTTGGGGCTGCACGAAAATGAGGGATCTTTCAGCTGAGAACATCCTGTGACCTCTAACAGGCATCCCCAGCAATTGTTCAGGTGTAGTCAGTTGACTATCAGGCTGAAACGGGAGTGGGGTTTGTTTATTGCGCGTAGTTCCAGGCAAAAATGAAAATGCTGTTCAAGTAAGGAACTCTGAATCTTGGTATTAGCAGCTAGGGCACTGCATGGAAATCTTAGTCTCTGGTGCACCTCTGTAAGTTCACCCCTTAAAACAACCAGATAACTTGAGCATGTTGGAAGAATTACAGCAGAAAGTGGAATGTTAAGGATTTATTAGTTTACTAAAATGGTTCATAAATTTAACTAGAACATTAGTTCCCAGTCTGTGATATTTATTATGGTATAGGAAATAGCATTGGTAAACAAGCTCCCAAATGAGAGAGTAAACTGCCTGGTGAATGAAATGTACCTATATAAGAAAACTTGCGTCAGAGAAGACTATGTAACTCATAAACCATTAGCCTGCCAGATGGTTCCCTTTCTTATTTTGCTCTTTGGCATCNTGCACTGAGGACTTGGTTGGGCAGGAAGGGGGAAAGGGAGTACATCTTGATTGGGGCTTTTTTATTGAAAGAGCCCTGACTGTTGTTAAGGAGGAAGGAAATAATGGTTCATACATCTTTAAGCAGATGACAATAAAGCAGAATAAACTACCTTTCTATCGTCTAGAAAGCGCCCTTCCAGCGGCTTCCCCTTCTGCCCTTGGCTCAGGTGAGGCGGGCTTTTCCTCAGGCC
>VXBJ01006029.1:815425-944865 GCA_013400055.1 Nycticryphes semicollaris
AGGGGCGGGAGGGCGCGGGGGCTTCAAGGCGGTGTGAGCAGGGAGGGCGGTAACGGCACCGGGAAGACGTTGCGGGCATCCCCGAGCAGGCTTGCCTTACGCCGCCGGTTTCTCTCTTCCGGCGGGGAGGCTCCGGGGCCTACTCCCCGCCCGGCCCCCGTCCTGGCACAGCTGGGGTTTCAGCGCCGGTTTGGCCGTGTGCGCTGCCCCGGGGGTGAGGCGTACGTCGGGAGCGGTCTGAGCGGGGCCGGGAGGGGAGGGCTGGCTTCAGGCAGGTGGCCGCTGCAGGAGCTGTGGCTGCGGCAGAGCTGTGGGTGCTCGTCTACAGAAACGTCAGAACTTTTCTTAGAGCTGTGATGGCTTGAGGAACCCTCGGCAGTTTATTGCCCTTTTCAAAATTGCTCTCACACCCGGTGACCCCTCCCCAGCCGGGAAGGGAAATTGGGTGGGCTGAAATGTAAACAGATTTAATAGAATAAGACTAAATAATTAACATTAATAACACTAAAGAGCCAGTATTGGTCCCGTTACCAAAATAAAAGACACAAAGATTATACTCGGCTGGTTCTGTCATCAGGCAGATGTGCGCTCCCAGCGGGGACAGCAAATGTGGAAGAGAAGGGCTCAGGGGTCCGGCACCAGGACAAGACGTTCTCAGGATCGCAGCCACTGTAGAAGAGAGTAACTCCTCAGTGAACTTTTAAATTTATGCTGAATTGACATTCATGGTATGAAATAATCCTGTGGGTCAGCTTGGGTCAGGTGCCTGGGTCTTGCTCCGTACAGCTGGCGAGGCTCAAAACCACCCAGACCACACATACCATAGCTGGCTACAAAGTAGATCTTTTCACAAATCGACACACTAGAGTCTTCTGAAAATGCATTTTTTCCTACCATTATCAGAGACCTTACTGAGAAGAAAAATTACTGAAGAGAAATTAATCCTGTATTGCTCAAACTGGGACAGGTACACATAAGAAAAAGCTGTACCCTCACAGAAACGGGGGTATCAGGGAAATCTTTGGGGCTGCACGAAAATGAGGGATCTTTCAGCTGAGAACATCCTGTGACCTCTAACAGGCATCCCCAGCAATTGTTCAGGTGTAGTCAGTTGACTATCAGGCTGAAACGGGAGTGGGGTTTGTTTATTGCGCGTAGTTCCAGGCAAAAATGAAAATGCTGTTCAAGTAAGGAACTCTGAATCTTGGTATTAGCAGCTAGGGCACTGCATGGAAATCTTAGTCTCTGGTGCACCTCTGTAAGTTCACCCCTTAAAACAACCAGATAACTTGAGCATGTTGGAAGAATTACAGCAGAAAGTGGAATGTTAAGGATTTATTAGTTTACTAAAATGGTTCATAAATTTAACTAGAACATTAGTTCCCAGTCTGTGATATTTATTATGGTATAGGAAATAGCATTGGTAAACAAGCTCCCAAATGAGAGAGTAAACTGCCTGGTGAATGAAATGTACCTATATAAGAAAACTTGCGTCAGAGAAGACTATGTAACTCATAAACCATTAGCCTGCCAGATGGTTCCCTTTCTTATTTTGCTCTTTGGCATCATCCAAAAAACCATCATTATAGCTCATGGTCTTCATTTACTTGCTGAAGAGCCAGTATTTATGAAAGGCTGCAGTCGTACATGAAATATATCTGTTCTGTTCTTTGCTGGTCAGAAATATAACCTGTCCCTTAAATAGACATTATTAATTGCTTGGATTTAAATGACAGCAGAAGTTACAGCAAAATGTCCTTTAAGGGATTTGGGACTCAAGCTGCCCTTGAATTCTTACAGAAAACTTCATATGCTTATATTTCCAAGAGGACCACCAAAAATGTAGCAACAGGTATTTAAATTAATAACAAAGCAAAACACCAAAACCCCTCTACCCCCCAAACCACTATATTTTGATGTTTGCAGAGATTTTTCAGCAACAGGAGTTGTGTTTTGGAACACCTCATGTAGACACAACCAAATGTGTATGTTGTTCTACAGTATGACTATAGTGTTGCCTTAACTCAGAGCTAAATTGCACAAGATGTTTTAAATGGAATTGTGGTTATAATGTTCTTTCCTTCTTTGGCTGTATGTTGTAAAATATTTGGTTTTGGTTTCTGAAGAGTAAGTTTCAGAATTTGTGACTCAAGATTATAAAGGAGAAATGACAATTAAAAATGGAAACATTCATCTATTAAAGCAGAGCAGTTCAGCACAATTTTCATTTTCTGCTTGTCTTCAAAGACTGGTTTTGACATGCTAAAAATGATGATTTTTTTGAATTTAAATACTTATGTCCAAAAATTGCTACATACTTAAATCAAAATGTAATTTTCCACGGGAAGTGTTATTGCAGTAGTTCTGCCATTTGAATATCTCCAGTGCGTTATGGTGCAATTGGTTCTAGCTGATTAGTTCCCTGTGACAAGGCAAAGGTACAGCTATGTTTGCCCAACTGCGTCAGCTTTGGACTATGGGTTCAGGGGATTTTGAGGGGGCAGAGCACACCTGGTCAGTCCTCTTAAAATAAAAAAAAAAAACCCATATATAATTGTTTTGTAAAGGTGAGGAGTAATAGTTGCGAGCTTAGACTTGGTGTAGCTATGACAGAAGCTAATTGAGCAGGGGAGTTTGCCTTGGCTCGTGGCAGAGTTGCTAGGTCTCCTTTTGGCTTCTCCAGTAGCCCACTGGTGTGAGAGCAGAGGGCTGACACAAGTGACTTACACAAGTGACTTGTTTTACAGCAGGTTCCCTAGGACAGGGAGTGACTACAGAAACCACTTTAGATATGGGAACTGGGACATAAAGCCACTCGAGGATTAATTCCATCTAAGGATTGGGAGAAGCATGTTTTTTCCCTTAAAATTCAGACTGCATCCTACAGGTTGCTACACTAGTTTGAAGATAGTGATGAAGTTAGTTTAGTTACTTTAATATGTATGAAAAAAAATCACACTGCTTTTTTCCCTAATGTTACTTTTTACTGTTAATCAACAGTGACTTTCAGCTTAAAGCGGTTTACCCTGTTAACGCCATTGGAGTTTGTGAATGTGGGTAATGTGGAATTGGCTAGGGAAGTAATCTTTTTTAATATGAGGATTTATTTGTTAAAAGGTACTTGTACGAGGAGGTACTGATGCTATTTATCTTTCTTTCACCATTGTTGACATTGGAATTATGCAAGTTTGAGGAATCGATTGCACAACTGCTAGCTTTTTTCTCTAAAAGGTTATAGGTAGTGTAACTTTTTAGTATTGTTTTGGCAACTCAACCACTGCGAGTATCAAGAGCTGGACTTGGAACTGAATTGGTTCTTATCCAGCTGTAGGAAAAGCTTGACTTTGTCTGCTTACAAAAGGTGTCCAGATAGCAAAAGCAGGGATTTCAGAGACCATGTATCTACTGTTGGAATATTAGCATGTGCACAGGTACAGTAATGCCCACAAGTATCCCCATCAAAAATTTTGGTAATAAGATATTAAATAAGTGCTATTTCTTGTTAGCATGTAAATGAATGCTAAGTGATTAAAATAGGATAAGGAGGATTAAAGAACGTAGGAATGGCATACTGGTCCGCACGAAGCTGTGTGACGTTCTTCTTGGGTCAGTGAGATGTCAGCATCAGCCAAAAGACAAGGTGTGGGGAGCAGGACAGCTAGAGCTAATGCTTGCTGTTTGTGGGCTGGGCTGCAGTTTCTTTTTGGTCACATGAAGAACTTACTCTGCAAGAGTGCCCTACGTGAGTGGGACTGGTGTCTCTGGTACACAGCTGCTGGAGTACCTGATGGCAGAGTGTCTCCATTTGGTTGGGAATGCTGCTTAGGACAGTGAAAAGGCTGAAACACGGCCCAATGCCACTGCTGCCTGCAGTTTGCCATCCACACTGATGGGGACTTGGAGGGGCTGCTGCAGAAAGTCAGTGTTGCTGGAAAGGGTGTTCTACCTGTCTGTGCTCCTGCCCGAGAAGACTGAGACTCACCAAGCAAGGAGCAAGTAAAATGGACCAAGAAAAGAGAGGAACAGTCTGATTTCAGAAATGGACACCTAGGGAAGAGTAAGAACTGTGCAAACATATATGATGCTTTCCTGTTATTCTGATCCAGACTCCACATTTTCACATGAGAGGATTTGTGGAGTCTGTGGTTTGTGTAATAACCCAGTTCAGATCTTTCTTCCGAGTGCTTATCTTGCTTTCCTTGACCTTGTGTGGACTTTTTGCATCCATAGCATCAGCTTGCAAGGAGTTTCATGACTCTGCTACTTGTGTAAAGAGCTGCTTCCTTTTCCTTACTTTGAACCTGACTCCTGTTTCTTGTGTTGGAATAGACAGTGAGCAACTAATGCCTGTTGCCATTCTACTGATGTTTTTATTGACCTCAGTTTTTCTTCAAACCCCAAGTTGTCTCTTTTCTCAATGAAAAACTAAATTGTCTTAAGCAAGCTGTTTCCTACCTTTAATTAGCCTTATTGCCTTTCTTTAAACTGTTTCCAGTAATACACTTTTGGTTTGGTTTTTTTTTTCCCATAGTCCACTCAAGAGGCTTTTAGGATAGAATATGATACCTTTGGTGAACTGAAGGTCCCAAGTGACAAATACTATGGTGCTCAGACCGTGAGATCTACAATGAACTTCAAGATTGGTGGTGTTTCGGAAAGAATGCCAGTAAGTAATTTAAAGCTGTGTTCATTTCTTCTCTTTAAGTATATTTTGGATGTGTAAGTGAATACCTTCTTCTCAGGCTTTGGTTGGGAATATGAGCAACTTTGAATTTTAATTAAAGTTATAAATTCTGTTCTGTATTAGAAGTATTTTTTGTTTAATTTTAAGAAGTTGAATGTTGCTTTTGAATAATTATTTTACTGTGTTGCTGATTTTTAAATAGGATGAATGGAAAACTATTTCATTTTGCTGAGGACAAAAGACTGAGTGGAGTAGTTTGTTTGCTGTAGAGTTTTGTAGCTTGTTATTAAAGTCATTTAGCATAGCTTGAGTTGATATGAAGTCACTTTTTCACGTGTAACTGTGCATATAGAATTAGTGTGTACAGCTTTGTCATGCACTGTCTTTCCATGTGACAGTTTGCCCTCAAAAAGTCTGTTTCATAAATAGAAGCAGTTCTCCTTTTCTGTTTGTTTTAATGCATGTAATGTGTTCCAATACACAAAGCATACCTGGACTAACAAAGAGAGGATGAGCTGTGTTCTGCTTTCTGGACTGCTTGGATAAATGTTACTGTTAATGGGAGCACAGGTGATGTGACCTGATTGCTCTTTGGTTTGGTTGGTGGACTACTGCTGGATTTATGTTCAGAAGCAGTTTGTTTTCGAACTAAACATGCACTGTAGTTTCCTAAAATGTCCTTTTGGGGGAAAAATATATAATATTTAAACTTACTCTTGTATCTCAGGTTCAAGTTATAAGGGCTTTTGGCATATTGAAGAGAGCAGCTGCTGAAGTAAATCAAGATTACGGTCTCGACCCAAAGATTGCCAGTGCTATCGTAAAGGCAGCAAATGAGGTAGGAACAAACTGTTAAAAATACTAGAACTGGCACTGGTATTTTTGTTAAGCTTTTCAGAGGAAGTTTAGAGGCTGAGGGAAGACCTCTTGCATTTAGTAAATTGTTGGAAGAAGGCATTTATTATTAATAAATTTTATTTTTCATGTTGAGAAATCATTTACTTAATATAAACTTTTACTATTTTACTTCTTACATTTACAGAAATGATAGAATGTTCAAATACATTTTTATATTAAATTATAAAAACAATGTAATTTTTCTTCTCTATTAAGACTAGTTATTTCTTGAATAGTGTTGACTCTTACCAGATGAACAGTATACTTAGGAGTTGTATGGAATCTCTATTCATTCTGCTAACGTGTCATCTGACATGCCACACAAAGCTTTTTCAGTTTGGAAGTCTCCAAAATTGCACCTTAGTAATGCAAAGACCATCTGCAATTTGAAAAGTTTCTCTGTTACTAGTCTATTTCCTCTTCAGACTTAATGTTACTGGTGTATCTGTGCTTTTGAAGTATCACTTCCACAGCGAAAGAGAACATGATGGGACACACAAAGGCATCTGCTCTTTCTCAGGATAAGTGCCACCCGAGTGCACAGAGTTGTGAATTACCATTATTTGAAGGATGGTAGTACCAGGTGTGTGGCTTTGTGTAAATCAACAGATACCTCTAGAAACATTGTTTTACGGAGCTTTCTTGTTCTGACTAGCTTCAGAATATTTCAGTATTTGCAGAAGGCCTTGTCCTCTTTCTACCAACTGTAGCAGCGTAAGTCCTGTGAGCTCTGGAGAACTCCACAGTATGTTCAATCTCTTCTTATGGTTTCTAGAGTTCTCTTAGTTAAAGGTGAATGAGAAGTTTTGGTGGCTAAATGCTACTGAGTTTAGATTCACGGGTTCTGAAAGTTTTTGGGTTTTTTTGTTGTTGTGTTTTTAAAACGCCCCTGCAGAGCTATCTTTTCCCTTGCCTCCAAAATAATCTTCTAATATAACTGATAAAGAAAGAGATACGGCAAGGAACCAAGTTACTCGTGCAGGTGGGAACTTTACCCCTGTGTAAGATGGTAAATACCTAAGATCCTTTCACGAAGAGCATGATTCCAGAACTGATGTATCTTGATAATCTGGTGATAGTTATGAAGCCTCAGAGTTGTGACACCAGATTTTGCTTTGCATTCTCAACTTTTCGGATGCTAGCAGGTATGAGCACAAATTTTTATAGTATCATAAACGCACATTTAGAAAAATCACTGAATGCATATAAGGTTCAGCAGGCTCCAAAAAACCTGGATCAAACAGGAGAGTATTTGTACCTGTTACTCTGTTTTGAATAGAGATGGTAGTTGTTATAGCCTGCTTATAGATGTAAATTGGTATATCTATTTTTGGCTGATCAGGACCTTGTTCCCATAGGTAATCAGCAAGTCAATACATATGAATCTTTTTAAGTCCATGTGATTCTTTTATTTATATGTGTAACACACTTCTGGTACAATAAAGACAGTCACAGGTCCTTTTTAAGCACTTCTCAATTTAAATTTAAAGCCATATAGGTCCAGTGCAGTATTAGGGAAAGTATGCCTTTCAGGAAGAAAGTGTTTGCTCCCAGCAACCATCTGCCAGCTCGTTTTGTTGGTGTGCAGTCTAATGTCTGCAGGTCTCGGAGGTCTGGAACTTCCTGGTATGAAATACATTTCTAGAGAAATTTCAGAGTCCAATTATGCATACATCATGTATTGCATACGCATGACTGTTGGCCTTTGGCAAAAACACCTCCTCCGGGGGACTGTTTCCCATAAGGAATAGACTTCTGAATGCTTCCACTTCAAATTGTTGTGTAGTTCTGCTCAGTGTTCGTGGTGAAACTGTGCAGCTGTTGAGCTTGATTTCCTAGGAGAAAGTAGTGCACCCATGCTGATGGGGAGTTTGTAAACAGAGAAGCGCTGTCTGAAAACGGATGTTTCTGACACCCAAAGGATGATTATGACCCAAGGAGAAACAACACCGAATTAGTACCCTGAAGCACCTTACATGCTCTCTCTGATTGAGAAACTACTTAAGATACTATCCTTTCCTGGGAGATCTTACTAAGCTGAGCAAATAACTGTGGAAAGGAAAACCAGCATGTACTACCTTTAATCCTGCCCAGGATGATTAGAATCCAAATTGTTTTAAAATTTGGGAAGGGTGAGAGGATGTTTTTGGACCTACAAAGTCATCTGCATTGTTTGGGATACAGAAGGCATAACCTAAAAGACCTTCTAAAAATCTTTTCTTTCTGTAACTGTAGAACATGAAATCAAATTACATATTTCTCTGTGTTTCAAAATTCAGCATCTTCAAAAAGCATAGCAAAAGTTTTTTTTCCCTTTTAATATTTGGGGATATTAATATATTTGTTATTTAATGTAATTTAATATATTCAATACTCAATTATTCTGGTAAAAGTTCACAATTGTTACATGTAGATTTACAAATCTTACTCATTATTTGAATTAAAGCTATAAAATTCTCAGGTTTATGCTTTCAAATTATGTGTTTTTTTCCAATAGAATAACTTCTCTCTCTCTTTTTTGCATTATAGGTAGCTGAAGGAAAATTAAATGATCACTTTCCATTGGTGGTGTGGCAGACTGGGTCTGGAACTCAAACCAATATGAATGTCAATGAAGTCATCAGCAACAGAGCCATTGAGATACTGGGGGGCCAACTGGGAAGCAAAAAACCAGTACACCCAAATGATCATGTTAACAAAAGCCAGGTTGTTATACTCATATTGTACTTCTTTTAATGTCAAAAGTATTTTTTTTAATTGTGAATTCTCTTGGAGCCATGTTTTGATAAAAAAAAAAAAAAAGAGAAGAGTTTTGTATACAGCTGTGTCAACAATTTTCCAGGTTTTTCCATTTAAGTGAACTTTAAAATGTTGGTCAGTGACAGTGTGAGCTTTTTACTTTAAAAGTTTTGAACTCATTCATGACAGATGAATTCACAGATGGTATAGAGGGCAGAGGTGCCCTAGTGACAAGCACTGCTACTGAGCCAGTAAAGAAATTAAATATAGATTCAATTTCTGAAGTTTGGAAAGTTCAACTGTTATCTCCATAATGCATTATATAAAGCACATGGAAAGAATGGCTAAAGTCCTATAATGCATAATTTCTCCCTGAGGATTGACCCTTTTATTATACTTCACAATTAATACTTCCTTCCTATAGACTGAATTTTAAGACACTGACTTGATTGTGTCCTTGCTCATGTTTTGTGCTTATTCAATGTCCAGAACTACAGATTTAGCAATATCAAAGCAACACATAGTGTTTTTTTTTTCTTGCCACCTATAATTCCTTTAAAATAATTCATTCGTTACTCATCTCTCATAACTCTTATAATAATTCTTTTTCTTTTCTTTTTTTTTTGTGTGTCCCAATGTTGTTGTGAACAATCTACCCAAGTTAATTTTCTGTGAGTATAGTTACAAAAGTTGATTTTATCAGTAAAGTACTGGACTGTAATTTGGAAGATTTAATTATTCTTGCAGATTGAGTTGTGGAACTTACCCAAGTTTCTTATTCTTAGTTTAGTTTCTTCTTGTTTATAAAATACACATACAGATACAGCAACAATGGTGAGAAAAGTTTGTAAATAAAATTCTTGAATTTCCTTCACAGAGTTCAAATGACACTTTCCCAACAGCAATGCATATTGCTGCTGCCCAGGAGGTTAATGAGGTGTTATTACCTGGACTAAAGAAGCTACAGAATGCACTTGAAGCGAAATCCAAAGAGTTTTCTGAAATCATAAAGATAGGGCGCACCCATACACAAGATGCTGTTCCACTTACACTTGGACAGGTAAAAACAACAACAACAAATGCACTGGTTTGGAAATTTCTTGGAAATACATTGAAGGAAACTGAGACAAACTTGGAGGTACCTAAATTAAGTTGATAGTTTAAGAGAAATTATAGGAAGCTGCCTGAATCTCAGTCTGAATATTCTCATCTTTACTGGAGTTCGAGAGTACCGCTGGATGCAATACTCTAATGACTGCATGAAAAATTTTAATTATTTTCCATGTGTGTTTTACTTCTAACAGTATTGACATATAAATATTTTTTAAAATGCATTCCATTACCAAATAATACAATGTGATATTTCTGTTACACTGACACTGGAAGAAAAAAAGTAGGTAGCCTGTAATCTGTAAGCTTATATAAATGAGGTTTTGCAAACACACAAAACTACTAAGTATTTTGAATGAAACTCTTTTCTATATGTTCAAATATATATCTATGATAGCAAATCTTTGTTATCATATTGTCAAGAATGGCTTGTGTTATATTAATTTGTTAATGATTTAACTTAAACTGAATTGATAAAAATCCATGTGAAATTTGTGGATTTTTTGCCAAGAATGCTGAGGTGGGGCTTTTACTAATTAAAATTAAGTGAACAAAGCCCAAGACTGATTTCTCTATTTGTACCTTGAGAACACTAGTTTAATCTGAGAGGTGATTTACCTTGGATTCAGATCCTGCTACGTGCACAATGGAGCTAAAAGGCAAGAGAAAGATGTGTATCCGTTTTTATAGATGTAGGTTGCTCTTATGTGTAATTGTTTGTAGTGTGAGAGCGTATGTAAACTTTCCCTCGTAATGAACAGATGTGAAGATGTAGCATTTGGGTAAAGTTCAGTGCCTTCAGGTTTTTAAAGAAGTTAGTTCAATTCTAGATGCTTATTCTTGGTTGTTGTCTTTGCTCTTTTATTTTGTCCCCCTTTCTTTTATAGGAATTTAGTGGCTATGTGCAACAAATTAAATATGGTGTGGCTAGGATTGAATCTACCATGCCAAGAGTGTATCAGCTGGCGGCTGGCGGGACTGCAGTCGGGACAGGTTTAAACACAAGAATTGGCTTTGCTGAGAAAGTTGCTGCTAAAGTGGCCGAACTGACGGGTGAGGAATGAAATTTCGGAGTTACCAGTAAAGCAGTGTATGGTAACATCCAGTCAAACTCAAATCTTTCAGTTTTCATACTTCTCATAAGCTCAGACTGTATTCTTATTTTAAACTGAAACTTGCTGTTAATGCTGTATGTTATATGTCTTATATTTAGGATTTTTCATGCAATGTATTTTTATAACTATATTCAGTGCACTGAAAGTGACTTAAATTACTGTGTTTTTCTGAGCAAGGCTTTATGGAGAAGGATACAATTTCAGGCTGCTATCATTAGCCTAGCTACACCGCTTCTGTCCTGATCATTGCTCCTCTAGCTCTCTTCATCTACAGTGACTTGGTAAAACAAAAGGGGAAGAAACCCTCCCAAAGCTGCTACATTTTTTTATGTGAAAGAGTAAAATTCAGCTGTCTGGATTGTTTTGGGGGTTTTTTATGTTTTTTAGATCTTAAAACTTTACAGAGTCATTGAGTTTTTTGATGTGTAAACCAGATCTTCTGTGTCACAGTATCAGTTTTCACAATGCCTTCAAAATGAATGCATACATCTGTCATTCAAATTTGCTGTAAAATCTGAAGCTGCTTATCAACAATATTTTTGTTTTAATGGATCTATTACGCACTGTCTTGTAGAGGGTCAAGACTTTCTTGTACCCTGAGAGGGAAAAAGTAACTTGTCATAAGCAACAGCTGTTGAGAAGTGGTACAGGCCTTCTTTTGGTGCCTAAAGAAGGAGTTTGTGGTAGGAAGCTCTCCTGTCTTAAAGCTTGTTATAGCTGTACCACAGGGGTGGGTTGTATGAGGTTTAAATAAGGCAGACTACTAAGTTCTGCATGTTCTTACAGGAGAAGTTTAATGGCAAGGGCAAAAGGGGGAGTTTGGATTGGTCTCTGCAAATGAGAAGGCAGCTGTGCAGATGAGAAGCCCATGCAGACTGGGTGGGATTTGGTATTTGGCAGTAACTACACAACACTAGAAATTACACGGGTTGTGCTGCTCTTGTTTGAACTGGTAACGTAAGCTCGGACCAGTAGTTTTGTGGGGCAGAAGTCCAGCTCAGGGTCAGTCCTTATTGATCTCCGTTACCACTAATAAAATTCTACTGAGACTATGCTTTCAGGGCAAAGCCCTGAATAAATGTTTTTCATTATGGAACGTAGCCTTAAATTTCTGGCATTTAATTAACGTAAACGTAAGTGTTTCTTCCATTGCTGCTGTGCTCTTACTGTTTGCAGCAGTTTTGGGCATCCTCCTAAGTCTAAATCAGCTTTCACATGTTCTGTGGTTTGTTGTTCCCTCCCATTGGTGATGTTTGGATTCATCTTTTTTTTTTTTTTTCTTTAAGTAGCTAATTCTATTATGATTACTTTTTATTTATCCTAATGTCTGCACTGTGCTGCAAAAACCTCTGTTTTCCTAAATGGGAGAAAGCATCCCAGCAACTGACAATCTAAAGAATCTAACTTGGTTTAATGGAAGAAATAACATGTTTGGGCTAACTCGTAAGAGATTCTTGACATTTGCAAAGTACTGTGGTGCAAAGCAATGCTTAGTAAGTAGCAACAGTAGGAAAGCTTGAAATTTGGACCTTTATTGTGGGTAGATGGGAAAATTGCATATTCTTCTGTATTTCAGTGACCTTCATTGTGTCTTTTGTGTTGAATTTAGTCTTTTTAAGAAATACATTTGTGAGGAAAGGTCTAGAGAAGAGAGATAGTGTTATTAATTTTTAAAAAATTATTATTTGTTAAACTGATTATGTGTTTGATTATCTGGTTTGCAAGGAAAGGCTTCACTGATTTACTATTTCCTGCCACTCCCCTGTAGGTTTGCCTTTTGTCACTGCTCCAAATAAGTTTGAAGCTCTTGCGGCTCATGATGCTCTAGTTGAACTCAGTGGAGCTATGAACACAGTGGCATGTAGTCTGATGAAAATAGCTAATGATATTCGCTTCCTGGGTTCTGGACCGCGTTCTGGACTAGGAGAACTCATCCTGCCTGAAAATGAACCAGGAAGCAGCATCATGCCAGGTACAGAGAAAACACACAGAGAAAACTCGCCTGTTTTGTTTGTTTTGGGCCACTAACTGTTAACAGATGTTTGCCAAACAAGTGTCAATATGTCCACGATTCAACACTTGTGTCAGCTTTTATCTTCTGCCTTATTTTAACAAAATTTGTGTTTGTAAAAATACTTGCTTGCACAGCTGTTTATTGGGAAGTATTTGGTGGAGAGTAGTATCTATAAATACATAATATGACTTTATCAGTACAAGCATACTTCTCAAAACCTTCTTTTAGAATTGCAAGTTCTCTACAATTTTTGTGTAAAGACTATTCTGAAAAAAAGCTTTAAACAATCTAATCTACAAATTGTAGCAATATCATGATGTAAACTGGCTTCTGTCTTTACTTCCTACCGTGATTAGTATTATGCACTCACATATTCTGTCCTGCAGTGATCCTAGTGCATGGAAGAGTAAGAATGGATAATATTAGTAATTGTTCCTTGCCTCTCTCCTTAAAAAAAATATGTGCATGTGAGTACTGTACATCCTGATCTATTCTAAGTGTATTCTTCCTGCATGATAAATTATAAAAGAAACAGTTCCTGAGGATCTGGCTTTCTAAAAAAGCAGATAACAAGTGTTATTACTAGGATTATTTATAGAAATTAAAGCAACCATAAAACTTTCTTGTTAGGAAGCCAGTCTAATTTGTTTGGTTGGTGTTTTCCTCCTGGTAAAATAAACTGTGTATTAATTTTATTACAAAGTAATTCTAACAAAGTAGTAATACTTTTCTTAATTTGACTGAGATTTGGTAATGATTTCCCAGCAATGCCTACTTACGTGAATAAAGAGGTTATAATCTCTTGACTATTAAGAACTATGGTAATTAACAGCTGCTTAGCTCGTGTACATTTTATCCAGCTCTCAAAGCCTTGGTAGATTGCAAAAGCAATGCAGCCACTTGAAAAATCCAAGCTGAATTACTGAAATAGTACAGTGAATTTAGTACCATTTATGAAAATTATTTCTTTTCCGTGGTGAACAGATACAGATGAGTAAGACACATTACCTCCTACAAACTCTGTTGAATGGAATTTGGTAAATAAAGGAAACGCTAGTTTTTTATATTATTATTTTGGTAACCTTGTTCTTTCCCTTCCACAACCAGGAAAAGTGAACCCTACCCAGTGTGAAGCTGTAACCATGGTGGCAGCCCAAGTTATGGGAAACCACGTTGCTGTTACTGTAGGAGGTAGCAATGGACACTTCGAACTGAATGTATTTAAGCCCATGATGGTAAGTTCATGAAGCTTTAAATAGTTAGGACTTCTAAAATTATTGTTTGTATAACCGGATAACTCAGGGTAAAAAACCTCAGTGAGAATTTTATACAGGTACCCAGAGAGGCTGATAAAAATGTGAGGACAAATTTTATTCTTTGGTATGATAAGTCCTTGTTATTTTGACCGAGAACTGGCAATTTTTTTTTACATGAAACTATCTTACTTAGACAAGCTTTTATGTTAAAAATACATGCTCATTGTCAGTCTAAGGAAGCATGGAGAGAAGAACATAGAGACAAAATTTTGTCCAAAGCTGAAAATGAGGATTTTTTTTTTGCTTTAGCCAACTGTCTGTTACTAAGTTCTGTTTCTGCTAATACTAAAGGATTACATGCTTTTGGCGAGTCAATTATGTAAAGTTGTAAATGATTAGTCCTAGACTTCAGTATTTAAAATAATGTCTGCCTTCTACAGTGTGAGCAGAATACACCAAGATACATACTGTGTGCAAGATGTTGAAGGAATAGTATTGATGTTAGTGTAAGGATGATAGTTTAAAAAGAATGAAGGTGAGTTATGAAGAAGGTCCTAATATCCAATAGAAATAAAGCTTTTGAGGTTTTGTCGTCATCTTAGAAATAAGAGGCACAAAGGAAGCAGCATGCCATGTTTTTTTTATATACAGCCTATACCGACCTATACTGGTTTTTTATTACGTCAGTAGGAAATCTTATAATAAAATCAGTGTTGAGCTCTTCCTTACTGTGTCTGTTAAGGTACTGCTTTTTTTCCTCTGCACCTGAACAAACTTCTTCTAAGTAAACAGCACCTGTTTTTGACAAAAAGTCCTGTTGAACAGCCAGGGGATGTACCCAGCAGAAGATAAATTTTGATAGAAATGTACACCTCACCAAAAAACCAAAAAGAGTGGCATGTTATAGAATGTCAAAGCAGAGGGCTAATGCCAGACGTTACTGTACTTTATATTTCTAGATGTCTTCTCTTGATTGGTGCCTGAGGGAGGGAAATGGCAATGAATCACATGCCTTCATGTATTTTTTACTTGGTTATTTTTGAACGGTTACAAGATGATGAAACATACAGTGCTTTTCTTAACGCGAGAATTCTGCTGCTGTATCGGGGTTCTCATAAATTCCGTTAGACAGGAGTGGCTGCACTTACCCTGCAAAGGCAGGAGGGTGCACTGCTCATTGTGCTCCTTTCCTACAAACAGCCCATTAAAAAGGTGGATATTGGAGGAGTAAAGACACACTGGTTATGAACAAATGCGTTGAGCTGTGCTGCCATTACTCTCTGAGGGTAACAATTGGTATTTCTTTCCTTTTTGTTAGATTAAAAACGTTTTAAACTCTGCAAGACTCCTTGGAGATGTTTGTGTTTCTTTCACTGACAACTGTGTTGTTGGCATCCAAGCCAATACAGACAGGATCAACAAACTAATGAGCGAATCCCTGATGCTGGTAACTGCACTTAACCCCCATATAGGTAAGTTTAAAGCTCAGGAGCTTCTCAAAACATTATACTGAAATATTTTGCACACATGATTTGTATTGTCACATTGTTTAGGAGAACAAGTTATGGCTCAGCCCAAAATTTAATTTACATTCATGTCACCAATTAGTATTACTGGTAAAAAGGATGTGTCCTTCTTGCAGAGGCCACACCAGAGCGTTATAAATAAAAGTAATTATGATGAGAAACAAAAAAAAAAAAAAGGAGTTTGGGAGAAGTGATTACAGGTGCAGCCCCGCTGGTTCCTCACCTCTGCCTGCAGATGACTGGCTTCTTCATTCTGGTTTGTTGCAGGCTACGACAAAGCAGCCAAAATTGCCAAAACAGCGCACAAGGAGGGGACGACGCTAAAAGAAGCGGCCATAAAGCTGGGGTTCCTGACGTCAGACCAGTTTGATCAGTGGGTGAAGCCTAAGGACATGTTAGGTCCTCAGTAACTCCTCTGCAGAAAAAAAAAGTGTTCTTAACATTAAAAAAATAAATAAATTAAATAGATCAAATATGACACGCTTTCATTTCTTGTCTAGCGCCCGCCTCCCTGGGTACCCAAGAGGTGCCGGGGCCCTTTAAATCGGTTCTGGGTGGTGCCCCCAGGCGGCCAATCGCAGCTCGCCGCCGTGGAGGGGTAGGCGGAAGTGCGGCGGCGTGTCGCTGTGCCAATGCTTCCGCCTTCACCACTGCCCCGCCTTGGGGGCGGCCGATGGGGCGGGGACGGGCCGGGTAGTGCGCTTCCGGGTCGGCGGGGATCGTTACCGAAACCGGGATCGGGATCGGGGTCGGGACTGGGACCGGGACCGAGACCGAGGTCACTGCGCCGTTATGAACCGCTTTTTCGGCAAAGCGAAGCCGAAGGCCCCTCCGCCCAGCCTCACCGACTGCATCGGGACGGTGAGTATCCTCCCCGCGACACCAGGCCCGATATTGCGGTGCTCGGCCTGGCCGCCGCCTCGGGAGGGACAGAAGAGCGGCGGGGCGGTACGGGCAGCGCGGGCTGTTGAGCGGGCCCGGCCGGGCGAGGCCCTCCGTCCCCGCCGGAGCCTGGGCCCCGCGGGCCTCGCCTCCGCTCGTCGGGGTGTGAGCGTGGAGCTTCGAGCGCGAGTTAATGCGTGTCCGTGGGCCTGCCCGTACGCGGAAGTGACCCGGAGGTACGGGGGGTGCGTGGGCCGTTTTGAGGGTGGGACAGCCTGTGAGTGCCTATGGATGCGTGTGCGTGGCAGTGCGTGTCTGTGTGGAAACACAGCTGTGTGCGGGCACGGTGTTTGTATCTGTGGCTCTGTGTGTGTGTGTGTGTCACTGCGTGTGCTGTGGTTTAACTCCAGTCAGGACCATGTAGCCGTTCACTCGCTCCCCCTGGTTGAGACGAGGGGAGAGAACTGCGAGAGTAAAAGAGAAACAAAAATCTCATGGGCTGGGATAAAGACAGTTTAATAACTAAAGCAGGAGCTGCACACACAAGCAGAGCAAAACAAGGAATTAATTCACTGCTTCCCATCAGCAGGCAGGTGTTCAGCCATCTCCTGGAAAGCAGGGCTCCATCGTGTGTAATGGTTACTTGAGAAGACATACCATCACTCTGAATGTTCCCACTTCCTCATTCTTCCCCCAGATTTATATGCCAAGCATGACATCACATGGTATGGAATATTCCTTTGGTCAGTTAGGGTCATCTGTCCTGGCTGTGTCTCCTCCCAACTTCTTGTGCATCCCCAGCCCATTCACTGGTGGGGCGGTGCGGGCAGCAGAAAAGGCCTTGACTGTTTGGCAACAGCCAAAAACATCAGCGTGCTGTCAACACTATTCTCATCCTGAATCCAAAATGTAGCCCCAAACTAGCGGCTAGAAAGAAAGCTAACTCCATCTCAGCTGAAACCATGACATTATATATATGTATCTGTGCACATCCACACACACACGTATCATAAATCATAAAATTGGCCAGGTTGGAAGGGACCTTTCAGATCGAGTCCAACATGTGCTTGGATATAGATGGCTATGTTTTGGTACAGTGTGTTTGTATACGTGCATTTTAGTGTGCACCTGTGCATCGGCTTGTGCAGGAGTGTATGCACACATTAGTATGCACAGTTGTATGTATATACAGCCATGTCTACTCATGTTTCCTGTGCATAGAAGTACATCTCATACATGGATGCACACAATGTGCATTTGAGTCCTGGCTCTTCTTATGTCCTTATGGACATTTTCAGTATTTACTGCACTACCTAACTCCTGCCATGCCATGTTGTGGGAAAGCAGGGACCGGAGCAAGGGAACCAGTCCCTCTGTCCAGTACAAAACGTGGGAGGGTGCATCTCACCCCAGTGAAGATTATTCCATCTGCTGTAAACAAACTTGCCCTAGGGTCAGTGGTGGAGATGTGTGTAGATGGACAAATAAACAAGCCCATATCATGAAAGAAGCACCGAGGAACCCTGTGGTAGAACACTTCACAGATGTTGTAATGTTGGCCTGTCTGAAGAGAAGATCAAGGAAAAAACTTAAGAAGACTAGTCTTGTAATTTCATAATAGGGGTTTTTTTGGCTTTTAAGTGTGTGAAGAAAACCGTGGTATATTTTTACAGCTCCTTCTGTTGTATTTAAAGTTGAAGAAAGGACATGGAGGTATTTGTCTTCGGGGTTAACAAAGTCAGGTGAAAGGTCAGTAATGATTGTGATGTAAACGGAGGTTAACTAAGCATTGTCACTGGAACCTGGCAACAAAAAGTTTCTGTGGAAAAACACAATTTTCTTTCCAGAAGATTTAATTTGCTATGCAGTGGAGAGACTCCCGAAGTCAAATACCTAATACAGTGCTACCTACACAAACCTGTGCCCATCAGTCTTTTGCATACGTCCGTGGCTGGCACGGGGAGAGAAGTGATCATAGTCAGTGTTTTTTCACAGTATGTTATTATATTGGCGAAGAATCTGTATTGCTTTCTAGGAGTATTAAACCCAAACGTAGCTCCCAGTGTGTTTAATTAGAACAGTAAATAAACCATGCTCTCAGAAACCAGGATTGGCTTTTCCATTGTTACCAGTAAATGCTTTGGTGGATGGCTAGAACTCCAAAATCCATCTGAGACGGTCATATCAATACTTAGATTTTTCATTTTGGCAATATAAGCTAAATACCAGGAAACCTTCTTTAACTCACAACCAACTCCATATTAGCCTATTAGATTTTTCAGGGCTGATTTTGCCAGTTTGCAACTTAATGTGCATTTTCTAATGTTGAAGCAAATCAAAACAAATTCTAGATATGCCAGCAGGCTGTTTTCTACTAAAAGCTTGTTCAGTCCCAGTGAATTTTTGTGGTACATAAAAGTGTCATTTAAGCAACTGCTTTGATTGGCAACACCAGGAATTTAGGATTTACCTATACCACCTACCAGGAGCTGCATGCAGTTTTCATCTTCTTCTAGTTGTACAAACAACTAGAATGTAATTACAAAATTACATTCTCTGAAAATTTGGCTGCACGATACAGCAGGTTAACTGAAAAGTAGACTTTCTGTTTTATGTATATGATGACTTTGGTGACCAATGATGAGCTACAGGGTGGTTTTTAAGTCACAAAATCAAGAGCCTGTCTTGGTCAGCTCTTGAGAGATGTAGGGCTGGCTCCAAGCACAGCTCTTTGGTGCGAAAGTCTATAAAATGCTGTTACTGAGCTCTATGTTAGCTTTTTTGCCCTATTTTGACATCTTTCAATTTCTGTGTATGGAACTAAAATTTAAGACAGTTGTGTATACTAGTAAGTGTGGGAGAAGCATACTTCCTTTTAAAAGTTCAAAGTTATTGGATGAGTTACATGAATTAGATTACTTCATGTAAATTGGCACAAAAAATATCTGATTTGTGAAAAACTTGCTTTATTTTCAGTTAATTTTCACAATAGTGAAGACTCCAGTATAGGTCCTGCTACAGGACTGGAGATATCATTAGGCTTTTTTCTTAAATTGCATGTGAATTACTATTGAAGAGAATTGTGTGAGATATGAGGAAACTTGCATTGTTTCTTTACCATGTTAAATTCAACAGTTTGGAGACTCAACTAATGTCACTTCTGTGCTGTTTTCAGTCTTGGACATGTTTTGCTGTGCCTTTTGAAAGAGTTAGCTTGCTTTGTAAAACACCTTACTGTGTTACTTCAGTGGTAATTAGCTATTAAGTGGCAGTTAGGGGTTATTGTGTTTGGTGAGCAATGATTAATGTTTATAGTCACCATTTGTTAAAAATATAGATAACTCTTAGGCAGTAATTATGCCTGCATTTGGGCTCTTCTTTCCTGTGTATGCAGCAGTAGTATGACTGAACCCAGTAAGATCAGCACTGGCTGAGCACAGTCAGATGACTCAAAGCTGTCATGAGGAAGGATGCATCAGGAACTGTGTCAATGGTCTTGTTTTTACTATTTCTTCTTTGAAAAAGCACTCCAAATTTGTTTTTTTGAGAGCAGTAAGTAGGAAACATAGAAACAAAAAGCCAATAATTTACAAATGGCTAATAGTGACAACAGTCTTAAAATTCAGTCTTAAAATGGATTTGGGATACTGCAATCACTTTCTTCTCTTTAGACTGGGGCCCTTCCATAGCAATGAAACATATCTCATTATGCCTTATTTGTGAATACCTGAAAGCATCTCTTCAAGTTTTAATACATAGTCTAGTTTTCTTTTGGATAAATTAGATCCATCTTCCCCTCTTCTGTCTGTTCTCATTTTTAAAAACTATGTCCTGCGTAATGTGTGTGTAAAATTTTTATGTAGTTAATCAATGTAGGAGGATCTGTCTCAATTTCCTGCTAGTACTGCCTAAGAAAATCAATATATAAATACACCAAGTACTGGGTTTTCCCCTGTGAAGGAAGCTGATGAAAGATCTTGACCGAGGTGCTATATTTTGAACATAGAAGGGCTTTAAAATCACAACTACTTCTGTCTTGCTATCAGTAAAATATTTGACATAATAGAAAGGTTAATGCGTTTTGTTCAGTGTCAGCTGTGCTCAGGCACTTTAATGTCTCGTGTGGAGTGTTCATATCAAACGTTCCGCTCAAGAGGCCTCTGGCGAATACGTGTTGCTGTCACAGAGCAGAGGTTTAAAAGGATCATTGAGACACCAAAATGAAAATGCACATCATTATACATGTTTAGCCACACTGTTAGCAAGTCAGACTTGTAAATTGGCACCGATTGGTCTCGTGCTATAATTGGAATGTAATTATATTCTAATCCCTATAGAGCCTCCTTGGAATGAGAATTTAATAAGCTTTATTTTGTTGTTTCCAGAGAAATGCCGTAATAGTTGTTTCGTGTTTAGGAGGCTTTCTTTTGTGTTTGCTTTTTTTTTTAATGAATTTGTTAGAATGACCTATATCCATGCTTGGCTATGTAATTGTCTTCTTTAACCCTCTTATGCAGTGGGGTTAAAATCTTCCCATAATGATGGCTATGTGATATGCTTCGCACCAGGGCTGTTAAGATTGACTGCTGGAGGTCTTCTACTGAGTTATGAAGCTGCTGTTGGGATTTGGAGCAAAAGTGCAGTAAGAATTCAGAGTAAAAACCAGGTGGAATTGTTGTGTCCTGTCTTCCTTGCGGGAAGTGATAGGAAAAAGTGTCTCTCTGACAAAGAAGTTAGGCATCCTTGTTGTAAAGTTTGTATATAAGAACTTCTTATATATAAGAAGCCAAAAGATTACCCAGTAATCTGGGTATCATTCTGAAGGATTAATGTTCTCTGTCCACCAGCAATAAACCTCTACCCTTGCTGAACACATCCCTGTCACTTTTGCATTGCTCCTTTATCTGCCATTGTTGTACACCTATGCTTTTATTTTTCCATTCTGGTTTTGTCCCCGGCACTATGTCATCAGAAATTCCTGAACAGAGATCGTGACTTGAGTGTGTGTGCAAGGAAGCGTCTCAAAATGATGAGAACATGTTACAATGGCAGAGCTTCCTGCAACCTCAGGGTAGTTCTTGCACTCCTTGTAGAAGGTGTTTCACTTGATTCTGGTTTTTGATTCTCTACAAACTTTCAGCTGTTTCTAAAACATACTGAGTGAAGAAACAGTTCAGTTAGAAGCACAACAAAACTGAGGCGGTTCTTTTTATTGTTCAATACTGAAGTAAAACTTAATGGGTTTTTGTGTTTTTTCCCCCATCCTGTTTAAGGTGGATAGCAGAGCTGAGTCAATTGACAAGAAAATCGCTAGGCTTGATGCAGAACTAGTGAAATATAAGGATCAAATGAAGAAGATGAGAGAGGGGCCTGCCAAGGTAAGGATCTTCTGTGGGATTTAAGCGCGAGAGGATGTGACTCACACTTCTTGTCCTGTAGAGGAGAGATGTAGCCAGTTCATCAGGTTCTTAGAATTGCATCTTCCCCTACTGATCCTGCAGGATTATTTTAATTCTGAAGCATCTCTTAGACATGCATCTTTGACAATGTTTTAATTGGTTTTTATTTTTTCCAAAGGGTAATGTAATTCCCCAATCAGAAGTAACTTGCTTGCTTCCCTTTTTCTGTTACCTGAATTAAGTCCAGCAGAGAAAGCTGTTTTTTTATCTGCCAAAATAAAAAAAAAAGGTCTCCAGTATGCAGAAAGGGAGCAGGAAAACCCATTTTTGAAAGGGAATGAACATATAATATAAAAAAGTACCTAATAGTAAATGTATCTATTTTTTTTTAATAATAAACATATCTTGTATAAACAGTATAGTTAAAATACCTTTGGCAGTCTTAATTGATGCTGACCCTAAAACGTGTTCATGAAAGATGGTTCTGATGGACTAAGTCTGACTTTGCCTTAGGTTTATAAAAAAAAAAAAAAAAAAGTAAAATTCAAAAGCCAGAAACTTTGAAAGTGTTTTCTTTTGGAAGCTTTACATACAAGCTGATTCAGTGAATCATTAATGCAGGACAAATGTTGAATGTGACAATCATTAAACTCGTTCTATCAGTAACTGAGGAATCGTTTGGAAAATTTGAATGTGTTACTTTAGCTTTGAGGAGTGTAATACAGAGAAAAGTAAAATACTTTTCCTAATGTAATAACATTGTGTCTTGCAGAATACGGTAAAGCAGAAAGCATTGAGAGTGCTGAAGCAGAAGCGAATGTAAGTTTAAACTTTTCTAAGTTTGAGATTAATGAAATCCGGTTTTCTCTAAGGGGCGTGGCACACTTTCATTTCTTTTTCCAGTACTCTTGCTTCTGAGCATTCTTAAAAGAAAAACGGTGAACAAGCCAGCCAGCCCTTCAGAGGCATCTCCTTACAAATTGCACATCAGCATGTTTATGACTTACTTGTATGTGAGTATATAAATTTGGATTGGTACAACCTGACCTAAATCTGTTCATTACTAAAGCTATTCTTGGCTCCTGAACTTTCTGAGAGAGAGATTGCCTCGTTTCGTATCATTAATTTATTACTATAAATTGTGTACTACATAGTCTTGTTCTGGTTTAGTGGAAATTTACCTGTTCTCTGTGGACACCTTTTAGGACTTGAACACATGTAGCACATATAATTGTATCTATGGAACAAACCAGAATGGATATGATAAGTGATCCTATGGCCCAGACTGGCCCAGTATACTGTCTTGAAATGTGTCCAGCAACAAATACAAAGGAAAGAATGTCAGAACATGGCACATGTTTGGGGGTACTTCACTGGAAAGTCTTACAGTCCCCAAGCTGCACATCTCTTGGGTGCTATCTGAGCTGAAGCTTATGTCATCTTGCATTTCATATCCCTCAGAGGAATTGCACATCCACAGGCTTGCTCAAGTACTTGTTAAGTATTTGCAAAAACTTACAATCCAAAATATCCTGTTGTGCGGAATGCTATAATTTGGTTAGATGTTGCAAGTTGTGCTTGCTTTTGGTTTGTTTGGGGTTTTTTTTTTGTGTGTGTGTATGGTTTTTGTTTGTTTGTTTGGCTTTTATTTACTGTTCTGCCTGCTAATCGTATTTCATAGTTTTTCCCCTATTTACAGTCACTGGGCCCCTCATACTAGACTGTCATCATATCCCTCAGTCATCAATTTTCCATCTTGTTAAACAGTGATATATTCATTCCTTGTCCAGAAGCTGTTCTGTATTTGGATCATTCTTATCTTGCAGACCTCCTGTGTTAGATGTTTGAAACAGAAATTATTGTTCATTTTTATGCTTCATTCATATGTTCAACCTGGAGTATTTTACATTCTTCATCGGATACAAATTTAGCTTTGAAAAGGACGATTTCTTGATTCTTAAAGTCGTCTTTTTCTTTTCAGTTAGCTATCACAGTATCTTTTTTCTACTCTGTCTCCTTCTCTCCCCACTCCCTTCCCTGAAAGCTGCAGCGCAGAGCCATTATGGTTTGGACAACCTGCATCTCTCCCATTCTGCTTGCAGCATTAGTGAGCGGTGGCGTGTCTCTAGCTTATAGCGATAAAAACCTGTGCTGTATCCTTACCTACTGCTTAAGCCTATACAAATATGATATCACTGTCAGTAAAACAAAAGCTTAGTTCAGCTTGTCGACTTTAAATACATAGAAATGCATAACGGCCAGATTTTTATTAAGCTCTTTATTCTGATGTGATTGTTTGTAATTCTTTTTGTTTAAACTATTCCCTTCCTATCACCAGACTACTGCTGCTGGTTTTTTTTTCCATTTTTTAAAAAAAAATTAAGATTTTTTTTTTGTGGCATTAAGTAGTGCTTTTTTTAAAGCAAATATTTGCATTGTTTTTAACAGGTATGAACAACAGCGGGATAATCTATCACAGCAGTCTTTTAATATGGAACAAGCTAATTACACTATTCAGGCACTGAAGGATACAAAGACAACGGTACCAGTATACTAATGTCACATTTGTTTAATTTGTGTATGCTACATCAGATACAGACGTGTTGTTTGACTCTATCCTAGGTTGATGCAATGAAACTGGGAGTGAAAGAAATGAAGAAAGCTTACAAGCAAGTCAAAATTGATCAAATTGAGGTGAGCTTCTATAGTTTAAATTATTTCAGTACATTGTTTCTGTTCTTTAATAGTGACCAGTGGACTATGTAACTTAAAGGTAAACTGGTTCAGTTCACATGAGCTTGACTTTTTTATGGGACTACCATCGTAATTCCTTCCTGATTTCTCTGGTACAGCACAATCAGTTGTTGGCCTTATTGCACTGATTGTTGTTTCCTTGCTGGGCTAATCTTTAATGTCTCCTTGCCTTTCCTTAGCACTTCAGCATGAATGTTGAATACTTGCTGCTATGGCTTTTTTGTCTTCTCCTTCCACCCCTCATGCTGCTGCTGTTATGTGCAGATTAGTCCTTTTGCTCCCTTAGTTCATGGTAGTGCCATATTAAAACAAAAAAAAAACCAAAAAAAAACACACAAAAAATTAATTTCAAGAGGTCTGCAAGGCCTGACCCTGTCTTCAGAAATTGTAGTTGAAAAAATAAGATCTTTAAATGTAATTTAAAGAATGCTGCACTTAAATGCTTATCAAATGCCAGTGCTGAATTCCCTTAAGTCCTCTTTCCTGTGCTGTTTTCATATATGGCTGGCTCTGTAAAGCTTTAGGCAAACGTTGTCTCCTTACGTATACCAAAGTACAGTGCCAATAAATATACTAAAGTATCTTTTGTCTTTGAAATTTTGCTGTGGCACAGCTCAGACTAATGCTCATTCTCCAGGCAGTAGATTCAATTTCTCTAGATTCCATATTCTCCCGCTTTTCGAGATAGTGTGGAACTGTGGGGCAATTTATTAGAGGCTTTCAATTTATCCCGAAGAATATTTAAAACAAAACTGGGAGTTCTGTAGAGTTGTTGTTTCAAGTTTCCTCTTTTTCTACCTCATTTATTATAATTTTAATAGTAATTAAGGCCACTGTAGAATACTGAATGCATGTGTCTTGACTTGTATTAATGCTGCTTCAAAAAGTGGTTTTCGCATTAAAAAATGTGCCTTGTATGTTAGAATTATTAAACTGAATTTGATCAAGCTTTGACAAGTTTAACTAAAACTATTAAATATGGACCAGTTGAAATTGTTTCTTGCTCCAGGACATACAAGATCAGTTAGAGGATATGATGGAAGAAGCCAATGAAGTCCAGGAAGCACTGAGTCGTAGCTATGGAACACCAGAGATTGATGAAGATGACTTGGAAGCAGGTTAGGAAGGTGGAGGATGATTTTTACATTCCTGAATGTAAAAATCATCATATAGTCATACAGTGATTTTTAATTTTATTAGTCAATAAATGTGTTTAAAAAAAAAAAAAAAGGTTTAAGTATGTTTTTAGACATAAAAGCTGCCTTTCCTTTAAGGGCAGTTAGAAGAGTATGAGGCAAATGTGAGAGTGACACTCATGGAATGCTACAATGAAGGAAAGCAGGGTCTCTCTAGTGTGTGTGTCTGTGTGTGTTTTCAAGTGATGACTAAGCAATGCTAAATCGGTATGAATGTAACCATTCAGTACGAATCCTCTTTCTCCGTAAGAGCATCTTCTCTTTTGCCAAAGGAATTCCTTGCGTAATATTTCAACCAACATAATTCCATTTCAGAACTGGATGCGTTGGGTGATGAGCTTTTAGCTGATGAAGACAATTCTTACTTAGATGAAGCCGCATCTGCTCCAGCAATCCCAGAGGTCAATCCTACTGACACAAAAAACAAAGTGAGTCCTCTCCTTTTTAAAAGCAAATTACATGTTGGGGCTTTTTTGTTTGTTTTGGATTAATCACATGTGTTGGTTCCTTGATAGTTGGAATCCTTAATGTTTTGAACAAAACACCACGCTTAATGTTTTATGTATTTTGGCTGTTATGAGAAAGTACAGTGCACTGAATGCTCTTTATTCTATTTTAAAGAGCTAAAATGGCATTTTGTAACTCCTATCTAACATTGTCAGACTGCAAGTAGAATTCAAGTGTACCATTGCAGCTCCTACTATAGTTATTCTTGAAAACATAAAATAGTCTTCTGTCTCTCTGCTTTTGAGGCTTCATAGTAAGGAAGAGCATTAATGCTCTTATTTTGATCCCAGCTGTCATACATGGAAGTGACAGACATATCACTTTGTAGAAAGCATAAGGAAACTTCTGTGGAATCACGGAACTGTCAGAGTTGGAAGGGACCTCTATAGATCATCTCGTTTGCTTCCCTACTAAAACAGGATTGCCCAGAGCACATCACTCAGGACTGCATCTAGGCAGGTCTTGGAGATCCCGAGAGAAGGGGATTCCACAACCTCCCCGGGCAGCCTGTTCCAGTGCTCTGTCACCCTCACTGTAAAGAGGTTTTCCCTCATCTTTTGAACGGAACTTCCTTATCTTCCAGCTTGTGCCCGTTGTCCTTCATCCTGTCACTGGGAACCACTGAAAGGAATCCGGCTCCATCTTCCTTCAACCCACCCTTNTTGGTGGCCCATAGATAGTTTACTGTCTACCAGGATAGAATGGTTTGGTTGGTGTAGAGTTGTTAAATGGTTGCTTTTTTTTCTTTCTTACAGGATGGCGTACTGGTGGATGAATTTGGATTGCCAAAGATCCCTGCAACATAAATGTTTTAAAAGCACAATGGATATAATGGACTATACAAATCAAATTCAGATTATTTTTTTTTTCCTTTTTAAATCCTGGAGACCATGTGCTTCCAGTGTAACCTTAATATCACTACATGCTAGAACGCAATACGAATGGCTGGCCGCGTTCCTCCTTCGAAGAAAGTTGTTCTACTACTGATTTTTTTTCTATTAACGGAACATTTGGCACAATTCCCTTCAGCGGAGGCAGCTAGTCCCCTAGGGTTCGTTTGCTGTGTCTCATGGACAAAGTGATGCATCCAGAGTAGTGGTGGCTGTTGGTAGCTGAGGTGTATTTTGACTTTGTATTACATTTCTTCTTCCTGAAACCAAGCCTGGTGGTTGCTCTCTGTAAAACAGCTCCTTGTCGTGGCGCTTCTTTGATAAAAGAATCTAAAGCAATTTTTAAACTACCGCAGTCTGGAGGCCTCGATGCTCTTGTGCTTGTAACTTTCTTGAACGCTGTAATAAATAGGGTTAACGTTATGTATTCCGTGGTCCCATAAAATCACGTAGATGAGCTGAGCCGTTTCTGGTCATTAATTCGCCCTTATCCCGCGCCCCGCCTCGCTGCGGGATGCAAAGCGCTTAATTACTTCCTCTCATCACAACCCCGAAGGCCCGCGGTGTCACGCCCNGGCGCCGCCCCCCCCGCCGATGACGTCGTCAGGCGTCACGCCTGTGAGAAGCCCCTACCCACCCGCCCGCGAACGTCACTTCCTTTCCACGCCCCTCTCCTGCCCACTTGAGAGGCGGAAGTGACGCGCTACTGGCGCGCCCCGCCAGGCGCCCGCAGGACGATTTCCCTGTGGCGGGGTGAGATGGCGGCGCCTGGAGCCCCTGTTACCGTCACCGTCACTTACAGTAAGAGCCGCCCTAGCCGGGGCGGGGGGACGGGGAACGCACCTCCAGCCGAGCTGAGCGCGGCCCGCGGCGTCTCCCTCGGCGCCCCTCGGCGCCCCTCGCCGCCGGGACCGTGCGGGTCGGGCCGCGGGGCCGCCCTTCCCTTGCCGCCCCCGCTCGCCGTGGCCGCTAACGGTAACCTGCCGCTGCGGGGCCGGCCCACGTCTGCCCCTGGCAGTAGGGACAAGGGGGGAAGGAGCCCGGCGGGCGACGGCCCAGAGCGGTGCGGGGGCTGCGTGATTACCTTTGGCGCCCGAGCGGCTGCCGCTGCAGCTTCGCAAAGCCTTGAGGAGGCGGAAAATGGCGGGGCCGCGGCTGTCTGCTAGATGGCGGCAGCATCCCCGGCCTCCTTGGGCTAGCGGTCGGGCCTGCATCGGCCTCGTGGGGGACTCGGCTCGCCCTCCGCTTAGCCTGGCCTCGGGGCTGCCTCCTGCCATAAGGTTCTGCTCCTCTACTGGCCACATCTCCCTCGTCTCCCGCCAGCTGGTCCAACAGAAGGGTTAAAAAAAAAAAATATCAGCCTTTTCCATGTGAAGAAGATGATTAAACTTACGGCACTGAGGTAGATCTGTTCGTAAGGATGATGGTGGGAGCAGGTGACAAGGCTGCCCTTGCTGGAGACCACCGAGCAGAGGTCACTTCATGGGCGGTAATCTTCATTTAGATGAAGTATTTCATTAGAGCCAACACTGTATGTTAAAACCAGGTTCTACCCGTTGGGCTTTTGTCTTGGTTGTTCAACAAGCGTGAATATTTGCAAGATTGCAACAGAAAGTTGTAGTTTCATCAGTAGGGTGCTGACCTGATGGAGTGGGTTACTCGAGGGCCAGCCGGCGTGAATGAGCCTTTTTTTCCTGGGGAAGAGAAATAGGAGGAAAGAGAAGAAGGTGGAAGGGAGGATGTGGTTAAGTTTGCAAGTAAATATAAAAAGTTACGGCAAAGAGGTAAGAGCCTGAGCTCTGCAGTTCTTAAAAGTATGATGGGAACTACCATGGCTACATTTTGAAGTGGATCTAGGTGAGGCAATAGGGGGAATAAGGATAGTAAGGTATTAAATTAACGAGGTATTCATCAGCTGATTTTTGTTAACGGAACTTTGGGGTTTATAGATTTGTTTTAATTATTGAATAATAACTTTTTTTTGCACTGTGGTGGTGACATTCTGTCACATTAGATCTTGTTGTTTATTTCTGCTTGCTCATTTGTATTTTCAAACTTAGGTTATTTTGTAAAAGAGTTTCCTTTATCGCCTGGCAGTTTTACATAAGAGTCTTTGGTGACTTGTGGAATAATCTGTTTTAATCTTCATGATTCATGTGCTTATTGTTACCCTCAGAGAGTTCCATTTGACCTGAGGGGTTTTCATTTGCAGAGATGACAATAACTTAACAATATTAACACGTTTGTAATTCCAGCATCATGTCCTTTACCAACAGTTGTCCTGCCTGAGAATGTTTTTATCCTTCCAGTTGTTTTCTTATCTAGTAATTACTTTGTAATTACTAAATAGCAAATAGAAGGGATCCTTCATCTTGGACTTCAGCTGTCTCAATTCATACCTGTTGCTGTCGGGTGCTGGTTTACTACTCAGCACAGATATTTTTATTAAAGTTTTACATGCACAAGTGATAGTGGAGAAAGATGGAAATAAGTGTTAAGAAAGAGAGTGTTAGTAGACCCACATGTATCACTTCCCAGTCTGTGGGATACTAAGTTGTCCTGTTTTTTTAATGTAGTTAGGCTATTTGGAAAAAAAAAAAGCTTGGAATTTTGCACTAGTGGTTCCTTTAAATTAGTATTGTCATTTACTGAACTAAACTGATAAGCTATAATAGCAATTCTAACCCATGGGGTATTTTTCATGGTGATTTCTCTCTGCTGTGAATTTACAGTAAAATTTTTATTATGTATGTCCAAAGTAGTACTCTGTAATTAAAACTGTTTCTGTTGCTAGGGATACTTCAGCTGTTCTCTTCCTCATTTGCTCTTTGTTTTCTCTCAACTGCGGACAAGCACAGCCCTTACACAAAGCAGATGTATGTATTGGAGCAACATTTTGAAATATATTGAGGTTCAGGATCTAAATTTTGGGGTTTGTTTTTATTTAAAAAAAAATGGCAAGAAGGTCTGTTTATGGAAAATGCTTGATGGAGAGTTTGTAAAATGTGATTTTGAGCTTAAAACCATATGGAATTAAGAAACCTTGAAGCTTGCAAGCTTTTGAGGCCACTTTTTGAGGCCAGTGTCAGTTGTCATATGATTTTGGGAGGCTGGAACATTTTAAAATCAATGTTTCTAGCACTTTTTTTTTTCTTTTGTAAAAGATAGGTGCACTTCAAATTAGTGGCATGAGAATAGTTTTATTTCTGGTATTTATTAAGAAGTTCATTCATCCCGCAAAGGAAAAAATGCCTGTCTTGCTTTCCCTTGCAGCAGTGGTGGCTGGTTCCTGTGGGTGCTTTCAGATTGAGAGGTCTTAAGTGTGTGGGAGCAGAGGGTTTTAGAAAGGGTCTATTGCAAAGCAGAGATTAACAGGCATACTCCTTTTTTTTGGTTTTTTTTTTTCTAAGAACTTCCTGCTGTTTGCGAGCAAGTAATCTTAGGGAACCTGAACAGGATGCTACGTAAGTGGAAGGTGATATATAGGCTGAGTCTTCTCAAAGTAGCTAAGGCTGCATTTGAGCAGTATTATGGGAAGAAATAACTTTTGGCCTATGAGAATTCTCTCAGATGGTTCGTGGAGGGGAGACAGGGTAAACATCGATTGGTTGCTTCTATGAGGAGTAGGGAAGCAAAGGAAGTGACAGATTGTCTCAGATTCCCCTAGACTCGTGCCGTTAAAAGTTCCAACAGGTGGGAAATGGAATACATCAGGAAGGTGTGGGCTTTCATGCTTTAGCTTGTGGGATGTCAGAACACCACCTGCACTCTTAAAAAGAGGTGGGAAATAATATTTAGCAGGAGCTTTATGCCAGATTAAACTCTGCAGGTTATTAGAATGCAAAACAAATTTTTTCAGCTGAGTTAAGTCACTCTAAGAGGAAGGAAATGCAGTAGAATCCTTTGATTGAAAATTATGATTCTACATGAGATTTGATGATTTGAGAATGTTCTGCATTAATGGAAATAAATATTAGAAATGTGTTCTTTGTAATATGTTCTAGGTAACAACGAGTATTACTGTTACTCTGTTTTTTGTTAGGTAATGAAAAACACAGTATTCAGGTTGCTTCTCAACAGGAAGATGGTGAACCTACGCTGCAAGACATGGCTGTACTTATTGAACAAGTCACTGGAGTTCCAGTTCCTTTTCAGAAACTGATATACAAAGGTAACTTAGAAATGTGTCAGTTTCTTACAGGTGATACCTTTCATCTTTGGCACTTTCAGGTGTCCATGTTTTAAATGTCTTCAAAAAGACATTCTTTTATCCCACTAAATATATTTTAACTTGTTTTTTTTTCTCTCTCATTTCCCTTTTAGGGAAGTCTCTTAAAGAATTGGAACAACCGTTGTCAGCACTTGGTGTTAAAAATGGTTGCAAAGTCATGTTGATTGGGAAAAGGGTAAATGTTGTCTTTGGACCTTCTTTTCTTGAATTATTGTCACTTCTGTTCGTGGTTCAGCTGCTGAACACAGAAGCAGATTACAGCATAAACCTCATCTTGTACACCTACCCTCAGAGTTGAATGTAATCTCATGTTGTACTGGAAATAACTCTGCAGCGTGTTCGTTTCTGAAATGACATTATTGCCTGACCTCCGCCTAATCTGTTGCTTGTCAGTGCTCGTGAACCTTCTGTGCACTGATGACCTTATCTGCTCATCTTATTTTTCTGATTTAAAAAAAAAGGTTTTACTGAGTCTGCTGGTTTATTTCTGGTGAAATGAATTGTTGCTGGCTTTGCCAAGTAGAGGAAAGGGTGGTATTTCATGATATAAATGTTAGCTGTACTTTAAAGATGCTAAGCTAACAAAAAAAAACAACTTTGCACTTTTCCTTTTTCCTTTCAAATTAATCTCATTTAATATGTTTACATACATTGTTGCTTTGATTGTATTTGTAATTAACCTTTAGAAGAAGCTTATTAAAGAGGTATTAAAGTATGGAAAGAATAACCACAGTGTAGTATGAATTTTGAATCAGCAGAAGCCTTTATGCCCGTATCACCACTGTTGCTCCTTTTTAGCTGCATAGTATCTATTTGTTTCATAGCTGTGAATATTGTACTTTTTCATACACAGAATAGTCCAGAAGAAGAGGCTGAACTAAAGAAGTTAAAAGATTTGGAGAAGTCAGTGGAGCAAATAGCTAATAAGCTAGAGGAAGTTAATAAAGAGTTCACAAGCATCCAGAAGGTATGCCGATTTTGTATCATTTTCTATCTTTGCAAAACAGTTTTGCAGGTGTATGCATTTGGAAAAAAAATACTATTTAGAGTAGTCAGTAATAGGCTGCCCCTCGTAGCTGCCTAAGGGACCTGTAAAATTCTTACAGAATTTCAAATGCTAGTTATGAGTTTGCAAAATAGAGACATGGCACTGTTTGGAAAAAGGTAAATACTGTTTCATACCGGATAAATTATATTCTTTAGATCTGGAAAAACATAAAAGAGTTCTCTCAAAGTCCAAAGAAGAACGTCTGTTACTTGTTTGATCTTTTAAGTAAACCTGGCAGATCTTAATATTTAGCATTTCAAGAATTGATAGAATACAGGTTGAGACTGTAGTCTCTGTCAGACTTGAAACTACAGGAATAGTAAAAGATGTTTTCTGCTCTGGTGGATTGAGAGATTTCTAAGCTGAGTGTTCTGTACGCTATAGAATAATTTTTTTCTTTCCTTCCCCCTTTTTGCTCCTCAGGGATTTTTAGCAAAGAATCTCCAAGCAGAAGCACTAAAACAGCTGGACAAGAGGATAAAAGGAACTGCAGAGCAGTTCATGAAGATCCTAGAACAGATTGATGCAATTGTGAGTAACAGCAGTACAGGGTCAAATCCCAACAGAAACTTACTGTTAAGAATATATCTTTCTTGTAATTTATTTGATACTTTAAAATACTAAAAAAACCCCAAACTTAGTTTGGTTTTGAAAATTAGTTAATTGGTTTGCTCATTTTTTTTCTTTAATATCCAGCTCTTGCCCCTCTATGTCTCCAAAAGACTACTTGCCAGCATCTATTTCTAAATGGTGACATTAATGCCTGTGTATGCATCCCTATTCTACAGAAGAGCCTGTTAAGACTACATGAAATGGGTATCCTTTACTCAAGTTTTACCCTTTTAGTTTGTCTCGGCAAACTTTAATGATAAACTTCACGGTCACAGTAGAGGTCTGGAAAAAAACCCCAGATGTATTTTTATTCTATATCTCAAAAGAAAAAGGGGGCCCCGAAGACTGAAGAATTTTCTGGTCAGTTGTATGGGATTGACAGTATTTTTATTTGAGATGTCTGCATATTGAGGACATTTCTTTCTTTGGAATGTTCTTTGGTTATATCCAAGTGCTTCACAGTCATTAATGGAACATAACCTTACAGCACATTTTCAGAGTATAATTTGTATCTTCCTGTCTCATGTAGTAGCTGAGAGCTAGGTGAGAGTAAGGGACTTGTACAGGAATAAATACAAGATTGTAGCAACTATGGTATTTCCTTATTTTCTGTCTCTGATTGCTAGTTGTTCTTTGTAAACTTAATTATATAATTGTGTTGCATATCGTGATCATAATATCCTACTCTGAAGGGAAAATGCTCCTTTTCTGTGGTAGTGATGTCTTTGGGTCTGCTTCTTTGTACAGTGATGCTTTATGGTATGTTTCAGAAAGTTTCCATGCAAATGCTTATAATTGGTGAACCAAATGTAGTTGAGTTGATGAAAAAGTTAAGCAGCGGACTAAATCAGAGAGTAATATTTGATGCTATCCAATATGGATGTGTTCCTAGGCATGTTGAGGAGCTATTTGTCTTATTTCTGCCTTTCATATCGTGCACCTCTAATGGTAAACTAGCCATCACTGTTTGTCAGAGTCAACAGTTCTTAAATACTTATTAAAATTATGTTAAGTATTTTAAAGTCTTAAAATTTCTCGTCAGCAAAATATTTTCCTCTATTGACAGTTCTTGAATGTTGTTAGACATAAAGCCTTTGTATAACTGATTCCCCCTTTGAAGTGTCAGATTTACTACGTGTTATGGTGAAAATAGCAATGAGGTGACAACTGTTTGAATTGGATGGGATTTAAGCTTATTTCTGATCCCTTCAATTTCTGATACTAAGTCCTATTTAGAAAAAAGTTAGTACTTGCATGCTGATGTACAGTTCTGGAACCCAGCAAGCAGCCTTGAAAAACTCTTCCACTGCTTTCTAATTAATCCAAATTTCCCGAGTTTACTTTTGATTCTGGTACTGATTGCATGGCTTAGACAGGAACCAGGCTATTATCTATCTCCTTATCCAAAATACTCTGAATAGTACTGGACAAAAGACTTTCGGGTTTGGTGCAAGATTTTTAGGCTTATAACCTGGTGACTTCACGTTTAGATTTAGGAAATAACGGCATCCCTTTGCTGCAGCCTTATCTCTTGTGGAAGTGGAGCACCCAGAACTAAAACTAATTATAACTGGTATCTCTTAGAATTTGTAATAGTGGTTTGTTACTTTATTGTAAAAGAGCCTATGACCTTGATGAGCCTCATTTTTATTTTTTGTTTTTTAAGCAAGAAATAAGTGAGAATTTTTATTACCATTGATTGAAGTTACATTGCACATACCAAAGTCCATATTTACTTACTTTAACATACAAAGGTGGGTGTGGCCTCTGTAATGAAAACTGAACTTCTGTGAAGTCTTCAGATGAGATACTTGTAGTTGGGTGGAATCCTCACATAAAATGTAGCTGGTAAGTGTACTGGTATTACACCAGGTCAAATAAACAGGCCACCAACTTCCTAAAGTGTTACTTAGCTGTGCTGTAGTTATGGAACAGAGGTAACAATACAGAACGTTAATGAAGTATGTATATGAACAATAAGTGGTTTCCACTGAAGTAAAAAGTGGTAAACAGAACTGCAAAGTAGAACAGCCTAAAGCTTTGAGAAAGTATTTTCTCTCTATCTCAGAATTGCTTTATACTGTACTTAGTATTCTTTTTGTTAGCTAAGTTCTGACAAATCTATTGAATGCTATTGACCATATAGAAATGCTATTGGCTCAATCACCAGCATGTTAAAAAGCAATAAGGGGAAAAATAAAAGTGACTGAGCGAGCTATTTTCTAAGCTAAGAGAGAAGAATGGATGCATTGGAGAAGTGAAACATGCAGTAAGCTCACACTATAGATGGTCTGGTTTGTTTCTGTGAATTGTTGTGAGAGCTCTTTAAAGTGTCTTGGCTGTCATATCTTGCTTGGACCAATCAAAAACATCTATTGTGATAGAACATGATGGAACGAGAGGAAAGAGCCTCAAGTTGCACCAGGGGAGGTTTAGATTGGATACTAGGAAAACTTTCTTCATGTAAAGTGTTGTCAAGCATTGGAACAGGCCACCCAGGAAAGTGGTGGAATCCCCGTCCCTGGAGGTATTTAAAAGACGTGTAGATGTGGTACTTAAGGACATGGTTTAGTGGTGGACTTGGCAGTGCTGGGTTAACGGACTTCATGACCTTAAACGTCTTTTCCAAGCTAAACAAATCTATAATTATATAAAAAATGAGATTTACACGGTTATAGAGACCTAAGGGTGAGGAAGCCTGCATATTGTTTTCTATCTATTCTGGGGACATCTATTAAATGGCGCTGCCATTTAATAGCTGCTTTAGAAGAAAGTGCCCAGATGTCTACTTAGATGAGAAAGATTTGTTGTCAACATAATTTGTGTATCCATTTTTACCATTTCATTTAACAATAATCTGATGTTAGCAGATAAGGTCATTAATTAGAGGAGCCGAGTTTGGAACTAATACTCCTTTTTACTAGACTCCATGTGTTCAACAATTATGAATGTAGAAGTGACTTAGGAAGTAAAGAAGTAGGTTGGTAGTCATACAGTATTTTGGGGGGAGAGAACACATAGTGTTGTCCTTACCAGAGGAGTGAAAGCAAAGTCTTGAAGGGATGCTTTTGGGTGGAGTAGCTGTAACTTAAGACTTTTTAACATTGTATGTGTTTAAATAGCTACTGCTTCCACAGTGGGAAGGGTGGAGGGATCTTAAGAGCATATTACAATTTTTCTGAATACTATGACAGAGTCAGCTGTTCCTGTAAGTCACAGATCTTTGAAGTTTTCTTCAGGAGGGATGCAAATTGAGTCACGTCCAACAGTTGAAGGTTTGTGCATGTACATCACCAGACATGCCATTTATTTCAGCAGTTAAAACAATTGGTTCCAGAAGTAACCTTCAACTACACTACTTACTACAAATTTCAGTGAGTGGAACACAGAAAATCTTTAACTTGATCAACTGTCATAGTTTTTTTAATAACTGAAAGGATTTTTCAAGAAAAAGTGAAAGATTTTCTGAGATCGGTAGGAAAATTTAAATTCAGAGTCACGACACTATGTCCTTCTTGAAAGCCTGCTTTAATTTGCATGAAATCTGTCACCAATGTTGCAATCTGGGAGCTTACTTTGTTCTCATGATGATTTCTTATGAAATGGCAGATTTATAATCTAGAAAGAAAATATTGCAGAGAACAGATTGTTCTAACAACTGGGGGGAAAAAAAAGGTTTTCTCTTCTGAAACACTAGTCACTGATTTTGTTTACATAAATGCACGACAAAATCATCTGTCAAATTACATTTATCATTATTGAGGACACTGGTAACACTACTGACCCAAAACTGTTATGGTGACGAGTCCTCCTTTTTGGAGGGTTTTTTTTAGGTAATAATTCTTCTGTAAAACTTACTTTAATTACTGTACTGGTCTGATGAAGCTTTTTTCAGTGTCTCCTGGTCCCTGCTATGCTCGTTATCTGGTAAATCAATACCAAATTAACATGTCAAGGATTAAAAGAAAGAAGTATTCTGAAAAAAGCCATCATAGTGCCTGTAACAAACATTTACCAGGCTTCTGGAAAGTTTTGCCATTTGCAGATGAGAACTTATTAGTAAACCTTTGAATTTGTCTGGATAAATAAACATTTGATTAATGTTTCTTACTATAATTCTTCAGTCTTTTAGCGTGAATCATAAATGTAAAACCAAACCTTTGGGGAAAGTTTTTTCTAAAGCACAAAGAACATGAAAATACTGTCATCCCTCAGTGAGGGTAGAGCTCTTAGTTGCCCATTCTGCATTCAGAAAACCAGCTGACAACGCTGCCATTTAATAGCTGCTTTAGAAGAAAGTGCCCAGATGTCTACTTAGATGAGAAAGATTTGTTGTCAACATAATTTGTGTATCCATTTTAACCAATTTATTTAACAATAAGCTTAAAAAAAAAGTGCAGGGCTGGTAGTCAATAAAAACTAGACACTAAAATACTGCATGTTGTTTTGGATTTTTTAAAAAAGTAATGAGGAAGCTTCTTAGGTGGGTGAGGTGTCAGAAAAAAATCCCTGGTTTGCCACTGATTAGCATTGGTGCCATGTGTAGCAGAGTGATTCTTATTTTTTTAAGCAATTTGGTAACAAACAAAAATGTTTCAATCTATTATTCCTAGTGACTGCTAGTGTACGAGATTGCCTGTCCCTTTGGTTCTGATAAGATAGTAATAAATAATAAATTTGAGTAGCATCTGCTTTGTTTATTAACTGACTACACTGCTAGAAAGTGGGTTCAGGTAGCAGATATTGCCTACTTGATCTGAGGTTTGTGAAATAAGAAGTAACCAAAGAGAACAAAGATGTGGTGACAACAATAACCTGCTTAGGTGATGTTTTGTGGCAAAGGGAGGTGGTTTTGTTAGGAGATCAGGTGGGAGAGGGGAAAGAAACGGTAAGAGACTCTGAATTTGGTAAGAAGCAGCGCTCAGGAGAAAGGGATGCTGGGTTCATAGTTAAAAGAACACTCAAGAATATGGAGGACCAAGAGGCAGGAAAATGGACACACATTATTATTGTGTAAATGGTGTTTGATATTAAGGATTTGTCGTATAAAGCATGAGTGTTGTGTGTACAGAAGATGAGTCTGTGAGGACGTAACGTGTGTGTCTCAGCAGTGCATCTTGTCAGTGTATCTGCAGGGTGAGGACTCTTGAAGAGAAGTGGTGAAGCAACTCAGAATTTGGGGGTGTGGGGTGGGAGACAGACACTGGTATCTGGCTCCGTTTCTGGGTGGATGAGGGAAGATAAAGAACCTGTACCCAGGAGTTTTACAGAAGCTGCTGGGGAGTTAAGACAGCACTGCAGCACTGCTGAAAGTTTAAGGCGATAAAGACCAGGGACTGAGACTTGAGCAGGGTTTTTCACAGAGACAGTGCGATGCTAAGAGGAGACCTGCTGTAAAAGTTAAAATATGCTGTGCAGTGGAAAGCCAAATGGTCATCCCAGCTACTAGTCTGCAAGCAATGCTAGTACCAAAATGTAGATTTGGCAAGAGTTTTGCATAAGCACTGCTTAGGCTTAAGCTACTCCTTCTTTAATTAAATTTGATTTTAATTAAATATTGAAATGTTATTGTGACTTAAGGTTTATTGCCAGCTTCACCTGTTAAACCCTGAATAGTTGGACAACGTATTCCTGGAGAGGAGACGTAAAGCTGACTAAGGTAAAACAGAGACACCGTGACATTTAATTTGATGTTAAGATTTGTCAACCTGATTAATTTAATTGCAAAACATCTTTTAAGCAGCTTGCTAAGTTAGTACATTTCGGCCTTCCAATTCCATGCCTCTGTCAGGGGGGTTGCGTGGTGTGATTTAAAGAAAAAAAATAACCACCTATGATAGTGTGGAAGCATACATAGGCGTTTTCACACACAAATGTAATTAAAAAGAGCAGTTTTGAAAAATGTTGTCAAAAATAGAGGTAGTCTGAATGTCTTCTCTACACTCAGATTTCAAAGTTTCCTCCGGTTACCAGTATCTGGTTTGGAAATGGACTTTGTGTGGTAAGCTCAGCTGGGGTTCCCTGTCTGCTGTTGAAAGTTACTTAGGTCTATCTCCTGTTTCAGATGGGTGGGAATACTTGCATAGGCCAGAATCTCTTTCAGAAAATACAAACTGATATAAGTACTCAGCGAAGGGAGGTAGGCAGTGTAGCTGAACTAGTGCATAATTCCGTTTTTAATTTGATTATGAAGAGATTCCAAGTAATGGAAAACTTAGAGGTATAAAAATATTTCTGTGACAGTGAGAGAAGAGGTTTGTTTTCTGATAAGAATCAGCCATTAATAATTAGACCTAACCCATCTTTGTTTTTTCAGGCTATATCTATATGGAGTGAAAATAGTACACATCAAGTACTCTTCTTTATGTTAAGTGTTTCTTGTCATATTCGGTTAATTTTAAAAAGTAAATTGTGTTGTTGAAAACCAAGGGTAAATTGGAATGTTTTCTTGTGGGATTGCAGGATCCTATGTCTAAGATCCCTCAGAACGTTAGAACTCTTCATATAACTTTGTAGTACCTTTTAAAACTTTTTTGTCTGTGTGACAACTATAAATACTCCAAAGGCCACCTCTTTTTATTAGTGAGCTAGAAAAGGTGTTTGAAGAGCATTCACCCACAGTTTTAAACTAACTTCTCAATTGTGTTGTAATTGAGTTTGGAGCATTCAGTTTCTGAAAGAAAAGCACATAAATACTCTCTTTTCACTGTGTCTCCTCCTCCTAGGAGGAGGAGACACGTGGGTTTAGCATGCTACAGTGAGTGAGAGCTTACTGCAGTACACAGTACTAGAAAATAGGCTTTGTAAAGAACAAAGTAGATTCCAAAATGAACAGCTGAAAAAAAAGCTGTGCTTTGGAAAATGGGCATTTGCAACTTGTAAAAAGGAGTTTTCACTTTAGAGAGACTGTTGTTGAAACTATAATACCAGCTTCTGGACTTACCCTGTGCTGTAAATCCAAGGACGTAAGGTGACATTACATAAATGAAGAAAGTGACCAGTGTAGAACAGGCTCCTGTGGGATACTCTTGACAGATTCCTGGAGTTAACCTGGTAACTTTTGAAGCTACTTCTCCTCCTCTTTCTCACAAAGTAAGAGGAGTTGGAAAAGAAAGGTGATGGAATGCGTCTTAGAACAAACTGAAGAGTGTTTTGGTATTAGAAGGATTAACATCCATTAAAAAAAATCAGACAAAAAACCCAACATAACTTTTAGCTTTTTAAGTATTTCTGTCCATATTTTGTTGAAGCTCTGGTGCCTTTGATACTGATGGTCATTTTTCCCCCTGAAAGAAGTAAGTTAAATTTCTGGCTGTGTTCCAGGAAGCGCAGTCTGAAAGAAAAGCTCTCTGCAAGGGAGATACCTTTTCTGATATTGAAGGGAAGTGTTAAAAGTTCATACAAGTTTTACACAATTTAGCAGTGCTGCGGTTTGGGAAAGCTGGTACTGGAGTAACAGAAATGGAAGCTGGAACTACTCATCTTCCAAGAGCAAATTAAAAAAATAAATGAATAAAAACCCCAAAACACACACACACGCTCCCCCGCCGACCCTGGGAAGAGGTTAGTGTACTTGTAGTTATTCCCACATCAAAGTTTCATACTTTCCTAGGAGACGAGAAGCAACGTTATGCATTCATTTTTCCATCTGAGCGTAGAATGAATGAGAGGTATTTTAAACCTCTTAAAGAAAACAGTGTAGTGGTAGAATGTGTCCCAGCTTGCTCCGTTGCATGCCCTTTTTCTTCTCACCCACAGTGAGAACGCATGCTAAGCCTAGTGATTATTATTTCTTTGTCTGGTGTCACTTGCAGTGGGCTAATTACTGCACAAATAGTGGAGCAGTGTGGTCCCTGAACTTCTTGGAATCTTCCTGAAAGCCTGTAGTTTCACTTCCCGTGATGGACTGTTTTTCAGTGTGGAGTCTTGGGTGTTTTTAAGTCCTATATTTAAAACCATGTATGTTTGGATGCTAAAAGAAAACAACTCTTTTTAATTTTTATCAGTGAATATGTATCTAAACCTTCTAGGGGGGCTTGCATTTTAGCTGAAACAAAACAGAGTAGTATAGAGAAACTTTTATTCTTTAATGTTCACATAAACTTTGTATGATGATAATCATCTGTTTTACCTGTTTCAAGAAAACATCATAAACCTGAGCACTATTCCCCACCAACAGCCCAATTTCACACTGCTCCAAAAGGACAAAGCATATACTATTTGCTTAGATGACATACACAAATATTTTGGGTGGTAGGAGTTACGGAAAATGATGCAGTTTGAATTAAATTAAAAGCTGTCAGCATGTAACACTTCATCTGTTTTGTTCTGTGAGTAGGTTGCAGAGGAAATCAGATGTATGTTTTAAACAGACAGACAATGCCTGCATTACTGGAGATACGTTCTAATGATGGCGAATGATTGAGTTAATATGTTTGTAAGAAATTAATTCATCTTACAGTCTCTGAAAAAGGCAGAAGTTGAAGCTCAGCAGAACAGTTAACATACACCACGGTAGACGAAAGCAGTATATGCAGTTGCTATATGTTACCTGAAGACATGGTAAATTTGCCAGCTCACTTCTATGTAATTAGCCTGCTATATCCTAGACTCACTGAATTTACGACTTTTTCTTTTAAATTCTTTCTTGTATAATGAACCTTTCTGAGCAGGCATGGCATTTTCAGGATGCCTGATAAGAGCATACTTTGATACATTTGGTTTTTGCTTTAACTTCCATATATTAATTTCAGGATTAACCTGCATCAACTTGTTTGTTTATTTTACCACAGAATCTGCCAGAGAATTTCAGTGATTGCAAACTGAAAAAGAAGGGTTTGGTTAAAAGGGTTCAGGTAAAGTTTTTTGTTTGTTTGGTTGGTTTTTTTCCATTAATGCCGGATACTCGTATACCAAGAGTTTGTGAAAATGAGAGATTTTATAGAGCTTAGATTTTTTTCAGTGTTTGTTCTTAACGTTGGTATTTCATAGGATGTCCCTTTAAGAGGTATTTCATAACTTTATAAAACATTATATGAAAATACAGGTTTTCGTAGTTCATGCTGTTTTCAGATAATGTTTGTAAATTACATTAATGCTTGGTCTTATGGCTGCCTGATGATGTAAAATAATTCTGATAACTTGTAAGGAAAACGGGATGATTCCTCCGTTCCTGTATCTTGGTGGACTGCAGTAATGAATGCAGACTGGGCACAAAGTTGCAGTGAACTGTAACTCCTGCTGGACCTTGCTAGAGGTGTTCTTTGGAAAATTTAGGTTGTGTTGCAAAGTACTAACTTTCTGTGAAGAGTCTCCAAAGTAAAATCTGTACAGAAACCCGGCTTTGCTGGGGGTGGGTTTTTTAATTGCTTGGCTGTTGTATGATGCTTAAAAATTCCTAGGGATTGTTTCCTTAGGGACCTTGAACTGAAGGTTTGTTACTAAGTTCTGGAGTTCATCCTTCTGCCTTCCTCTCCCAAAAGCCAAACTTCCATAAGTGGGCAGTAATGCTGCTCATATTACTGCTTTTAATTGTGTTATGCTAGATGTATTGTGCTTCAGTCACAGGTGACTTCTGAAAATTATTCGTGAAAGTACATTACGTTCATGTATTGAGTTGAAATGTTTTGTCTTCTATTGTAACCTTACTAAATACTGTCTGAAAGTGTTTCTCAATCTTTTTCAAATAGCCATCTGTTTTAGAGCAAGCCTTATCAAGTAGTTACCTCATAGTAGAAGTGTTGTAACTTTAGGGACAAAAGCCCTTTGTTACAGAGTTAACTTCAGATAATGCCAGTTGAAATGAAGACGGTTGCTGGTGTAACTATGTTACGTGCTCTGAACAGGCTCTTCATTCCATGTGTTTAACCAAGGCAGCAAAAATTTGTAACAAGTACAGCTATCACACTTGTGGCAAGCTCCTGGAGCTCTGCTCTTGAGTGAAGTTATTGCAGAAATAAGAGGTGCTTTTTGTAGCATTTGCTGGTAAAGCACAAACCAGACTTTGTTGAGTGGAGATCAGAATTATTGCTGTGCTTTCATAGGCACAGCGTTTGGCAACTGTAGGTTATAAACACTTTTGAGCACTGCAGAGGAATCTAAGGGGTTTCAGGCCAGAGCAGTGAACAACAATTTGTTTTCCAGAGCAGGAAAACAATGACAAGTTATCCTCTTAAATATTCATGAGAGCAAGAGGGAGCTATTAATTGCCTTCTGATGCTGGCAATTGCATATCTTCTAGAACGGGGAGACAGGTATAAAACACTTGCAGCCAGCAACTGCAGTTGTTACACCATGACTTGTTCATCCCTCAAGTCCTTACAGAAGTGTTGATGCTGGCTCTAGGGATTGGTTGAAGACAGACAATTGAAAACAGTGTGATGATTGAGAAGCATTTACCTGGCACAACAGCCAGCTGCTCTAGAGGGAAAGAAGTTTCTTAATGTTATTTTAATGTAAATAACATTAAATATCTGGTTTAACTGTTAAAGTCCAGTGCAGACATAGCAAAACTGGAGTGCAAGACGTGTATAGATAATGTGAGAGTCTGCTCAGAAACTCCAGTGTAGTGTATTGCAATTACATATGTTGGAATTGGCCTGAAGGGATTTATTGGTAGGTTGTGCTGTGTGCAGCACAAGTAAAGTGACAAGTAGCTGCTGGCTCTTAAATGCTGTGTGCAGATTGCTCTACTGGTAAGAACTTGCAGGCAGGTTCCAAGAAAGCTTAAGGTGCTGTGGACTGCACCTCTTTTGAGACACATCAGCTAATTACTCATTAAGGTGGGGTTCATATTGCCCTGTAGTCCTGAGAAATAGAAGAGACTTTGATTTCACTGAGTAGGTTTGTTGCTCCCACTCTTGGCTACCGAAGTATGTGTTTTAGAGAGGAGTTTAAAAGTCATGTTCCAAACTGAAGCACTAACTTGTCTGAACCTTTATTGATCCTTGTTGCTTATGAACTTTGGATCAACTCAAAGAATTTCAGCAGCAGGACTGGTGAGGATGAGCAACCACTTTGTTGCCTTATCAGATACCATGCTCCTATTGGAGTCTGAGTAAACAAAATTGTGAATAAGCTATTACTGAAACTGAACTGGAAAGCAATTATTGAGTTGGCTTCAAATTCATGACAGAAACTGCAGTTCCTGTTCTTAAGGAGGATCTACAGTTGCCATAGTTGCATCCCAAATAACATTTTGTTTGTTTCTTATTCTCAGGTTTTTCTTGCCCAGTGTGATACCGTTGAAGGAAATATTGGTCAAGAAATGGACAAGCTGCAGTCAAAGAATTTGGCACTGGCAGAATGAGGCATTGCCCTACATAATTAGGAAACATAATTGCTCTGTGAGCAAGAAGAAAAGTTTGCTCTTTGTTTTGGAGCACGTATTCAGCTTTTTGGTTTATTTTAAGCCCAGTCTGTTAGACTGGTACTAGTCAATCATTTCTCGCTGGTTGTCTTGTTTGCTGCTTGGTTAGACCTATTATTTTGAAAAGAAAATCTTTCCTGAGGAATTACAGAAGTAATCTTTGTGGTGAATTGTTAAGTATCTTACGGACGAATGTTTAGTTAACTAAATTACAAAGTTTGCAGTGATGGCCAGTTTTGTCTGATATGTCTTTGCATTTATTTACAGCTCAAATCAAAGAAGGTCTATAATCATGTAAGTGCCAAAAGTTGCAATTGTAGGACTTCAGCTTGACTGAAAAAGGCAAACTGAGATGACATCTGCAAAAGTCAAATATTGTAGTAATCGGTTCAGAGCAATAAAAAAAAACCCTACACGTTTGTATCTACTTAATGTTTGTATGCATTTATAAATATAAGAAAGCTTAAATATAAGGGAGTCGTACCTATTTTAGCCTTAAATTGTCATAATAAATGGCATATACTGTAACATGTATGGTACTTAATTTTGAGTGGTGCTTTAAGTTATTACTGAGCTCCTTGATACAGACGTATGTTTTTTACATGGATTTCTGATGTACTGTGTTTTTTATAGATAATTCTTATTTTTTATTGTTTGTGTTCTGTCTTGAGTTATGGTGGGAAATGAAATGAGATTCCTCATGCTGCTCATACCAACAGCTCAGTTCAAGTAAGGTATAACTAAGGAGCTATTTTCAAAGGGGGGTTTATACTTTTTTTTTCTGACCTCACTGAATTCATGATGCTGTATTTAATGGAGAATTGCAGTGATTATTTCTAGTCTGTTAAGGTACTCAGTGAGTTTTTATAAAGTTACAAAATGACACAACTTTATTTTAGCGATACCACGCAACTGAGGATTATGACCGATTCTCGCAGTCAGATATGTGCCACGCTTAGCCTTCTCTTTTAAGGTGAAAAATAAGCTTTTGCAGAAGAGAGTAACTGTCAGCAGGTGCAGCCAACTCTGTAGTTGTTGGTTGGAGCCCGTAGATAACATACCTATAGTGGGAATTGCTTTTTCACTGATGCTTCTAGTCAGTGGTTCAGTCATTTACGTGGTGGCTGGTGAAGGAGTGACAGGTCAGGAGCTGGTTTCTGTGGGGGAAGAAAAGCTCTTTTGTTTCCTGAGTCAGACTGAGGACATTTAAAAACGGCCCTTAGGTAGACAGCCTTTATCCATATGTGACTGTTTTAAGTTAAAATAGGAGATGTTGAAAGAATATTAACTTGTAATAAATTATAAAACTTAAATAACACCTAAAGTATTATTATTTAAATATTATATTTGATGTTTGTACTTGGAATAGCATATCTTTAGTGAAAAATACCGTTGGACAAACGAAGTGATAGCCCTGCATTAGAAAGGGAAAAAATTTTATTCTAAAAATGCCTTTTGACCATAACAAGATTGGAGTTGCTGTATTTTTTACTGCTAACCAATTTCTTCTAGGTTGCATTTTTCCATATGCAACACTCTCCTCGACATCTGTGGAGGATTTTAAGGTCTAAACTCTTAGGAAGCTTGTCTATCGCGTTAGGAAATGGAATGCTTGGTAAGACGGTGGATATTTTTTGCTAGGCGACTAAGTCTGGTCACACTGCATTTTCCCAGCACTTTAAGGTGAGGAGGAACAAGAGTTGTAAGCAATTTTGCGAAGCCCCACCTTTCATGGTGCTGCTTCTGGACCAGATTCAGTTGACTCTTAAACCACCAGCAACACTGTTGCCTAAATCAGAGGATGCAAAAGCATCCACTTTCCTGTGATGGAGAGGTTCCTCACCCTCTCAGATAGAAGTCCTCTAATGCATTGAACTTTCACATGTGCATATATCATAAGCAAATACCCTCTTGGCCATGAAGAGAGCTGGGGGCTGTGGTCATGGCTAAGACTGTCAATTTCTGCTGCTCCTTCCTATTTTTCTCCCTAAGACTATAGGCAGACATTGCCTTCCCAGAACTTCCCAGAAGCTTCTTGAGATGTACTTGTTGTGAGTAAATCCTCAGCCTGTCTTGAAGCCGGCTGGAGTAACTTCAAGATGTTCCATAGTAGATTTTTTGATGGTACATGGAGAGAGAGAGTGATGATGAACCTCTCCCTCGAGCGCATCTGGATTCAGCAAAGGGTATGAGTTACCTCACAGCGGTAACTCCTGGTACCTGAGCATTTGGTTTCTAGGACAGAAGTATGTGTATGCAGACAAACTTTTGCAGTAAAAAATTTCTTGTCTTCCAAATATAAAAATGAGTTTGTTCAGTTTGGAAAAAGGATGGTTGTATTTAGAGTTATCCAAGACCTTCAGAATGGATTGACTTTTATACTTGGATTTGAAAGAGAAGCCCTACACTTCTTTTATTATTTTTTTTTTATAATAGCCCTTAAATTTCAGTAAAAGCAAACTTCTGTGCTTCTGAAAAGTGAGGCAGAAGGGGAAGAGGAGATTTTAAATATTCTTCAGTATTTATAAAGGCAAACGGATCTCAATCAAGCTCAAGACACATTCTCACTGATTCTGTAGCCGAGGTGTACTGTGATGCCTGTTTTGCTACTGAATCGTTTCCCCACCCCAGCCATCTCCCCTGGCAATGCCAACAGAGAAGTGACTCCCTCTGGCCTTCGTTGCACTTACCCCATCGTCTTCCTCTGGTCGCCGTGTTGCTCTGGCTGTGTTTATACTCCTGCGGTTTGCCATCCTGGTGAAATGTCTTACCACAAAGTTTTGTCTCTTAAAGAAAAGGGAAACGGAACCACACACTTCCCTGCACACCCTTTTCCCCTCAGCTCCCTGTAAACTGCCGTGGGAGACGAACCAAACCCCATGTTGAGGGAGCCTCCCTGGAGCTGTTGGACAGCGTGAAATGGGCTGCTTGTAGTGGCGTCCTTGGTGACCAAGTCCTCCTGGAGGTAACGCTGCTGTCAGCCCGGCGAACTGCTTCCTTGGCTTTTTAACAGTCGCTGCTGGTTTGGAGTGGAGTATTTGACACCGTGGGATTGGGGCTAGATTTTTTTTTTTAATTCAGTTATTTTATTGTACTATCGTAAATGAAACAGTAAAAATAAAGTCTGGAACGTTCTCTGCTGACCTTGGTCGTGGTGTGGTTACTAAATGCTGTTAGTGGGCTGTATTTTGGTGTGGAGAATCCATGTGCCGCGTTACGGAGGCTGTGCGGGGGAGCGGGATGTGGTGCTGTGCCAGGCCTCCCCAGGGCCTGCGGGGACTCAAACATCACCAGACACAAGCTGAGGCACAAGGAAAAGCTGTTAATTTTTTATTTAAGATCACTTTTCACAGTTGTGTTGAACACTGAGGGTTTATGGATCTGGGTGCATGGGATACACTGGGGGTTTATTTATTTATTTATTTATTTATTTTTAAACTAAATTTGGGCAGGTTTGATGGCACTTTTTAGGGAGTTTATTCAGAGGTGTAGCCTAACGGCTGGGTTACAGTGCCTCTCTACTTCCCGTGTGCGCTCCAAAGGCTTAACTCCAGAAAAACCTGATCGAGCCGGAAAATTCAATTCTGCTTCGTTGCCGCCATGATTTTATTTCCGCTGCCTTCCGTAGGGGGCGGGGCCTCATCGCCTGACCACGCCCCGCCCCCCGAAGTCCCGCCTCNGTACAATAGCCTGGGGCACCTGAGCTGCACGCTGTGCAACGCGCCGGTGAAGAGCGAGCTGCTGTGGCAGACACACGTCCTGGGCAAACAGCACCGTGAGGTGAGCGGCCGCCGCCTTCCCGCCCGGCTGGAGGGGGCGGCGGGGGGAAGCTAGCTGCCCAGGGGTGCGGGGTGTCAGCTGGGCTCAGCTGGGCGCTCACTGTTGTTCAGGGGTAACCGGACAGCACTTGAGAAGGGGGAAGGATGGAGGGGGTGGGAGGGCTTGCTGCTTTTTGAAGTGTACGCTCAGGGATAACAGCTGAGCCTCTGTCAGGAGAGAGTTGTCTAAGAGCAAGCCTGACTGTTTTGTCTTGTTCCGTTTTCTTAAAACCGATGTACCTATTGAAAAGCCAGCACTTCAGAGAGGTGTCCTGTGTTTTTCAAGGGACATACTCTTAAGATCATAGAATCATAGAATGGCTTGAGGGCCTTAAAGATCATCTAGTTCCAGCCCCCCCTGCCATGGGCAGGGANCTCTTTGGCCGCCGGCACCGCCCTTCTCGCTGTGCTCGCCGGGAGAAGATGGCGGCGGCCGGGCTGGGCCCGGGTCGGAAGCAGGTGCGGCAGGAGGAGCTGCGGCGCCTCATGCGGGAGAAGCAGCGGCAGAACGCGGGAAAGAAGCGGATCGACTCGCCCTTCGCCAAATATCCTCGGCAAAGGGAGGCCCCGGCCCTCGTCTGGGGGGTCGGCCTGGCGCGGGGGGGCGGGGCGGTTTGTGGACGGGGCGGCGAGGTGAGGGGGGGCCGTGGCGGGGCGGTGAGGGTCCGNTTGAGAAGGGGGAAGGATGGAGGGGGTGGGAGGGCTTGCTGCTTTTTGAAGTGTACGCTAAGGGATAACAGCTGAGCCTCTGTCAGGAGAGAGTTGTCTAAGAGCAAGCCTGACTGTTTTGTCTTGTTCCGTTTTCTTAAAACCGATGTACCTATTGAAAAGCCAGCACTTCAGAGAGGTGTCCTGTGTTTTTCAAGGGACATACTCTTAAGATCATAGAATCATAGAATGGCTTGAGGGCCTTAAAGATCATCTAGTTCCAGCCCCCCCTGCCATGGGCAGGGACACCTCCACTAGAGCAGGTTGTTTAAAACCCCATCCAGCCTGGTCTTAATCTCTCCAAGGATGGGGCAGCCATAAATTCTCTGGGTTCCAGTGTCTCGCCACCCTCATAGTGAAAAATTTCTTCCTGATTTTTAACCTAAATCTATCCTTTTCCAGTTCGAAGCCATTACCCCTCATCCTGTCACTACGTGCCCTTGTAAAAAGTCCCTCTCCAGCTTTATTGTAGGCCCCTTTCAGACACTGGAAGCTGTTGCCACGTTAGTGACAGCTTTTAACTGTTGCTTTTCTGCAGCTTGGACTTGGAAACCCTTCTTGGGATTGCTTTGTTACCTGTATGTTATGAACTGACAGCTTACCTGTGACTGAGAAAAAATGCTTTTTTGCTTTACAGTTTAGCAGTTAAGATAAAGAATTTGTAAAACAGTTTCAGTGGGCTTGTAACTTGGACACAATATTAAATCTGATTTTTTTTTGGTCCCTTTAAGTTCTGCTGTGAATGCTCAGTGGAAACTGAGAGATGGTATTCAGTTTTACAAGTGCTGAGGAAAAGACTTAAAAGAACTGAGGGGTTACTAGTTCATTGCCTGTTTGCTGAGTTTTGTGGCAAGGCACAGGAACACACTGTTTATATTAGTATTGTGGTTTAATTTTAAAACACTTAATATTTGAGGACCTTAGGATCAGTCCAGCCCTCATGCTCTTTGCTTCAGTGTTTTACTTCTGTAAATATCACTGATCTTAGCCTTTCTTTCCCACTGGTATATCCTCCCTTGTGCAAGTGTCAGTTCCTCTGCCACCATGTCACATCACTCAAAGGGCTGAGAGAAACATTGATCTTGGTTTCTCCATCCATGATGTCTATTTCAGTGATCTTGTTCTAGAAAGATACCAGCACGCTTTAATAAACTGTTCTAGAAGTGCTGTTTCAAGCTGCAATCTAGAAGTTTCTCCTAGGAAAGCATTCTGAATTTTATACTTCTTTACAGAGAGTTGCAGAATTAAAAGGCACAAAGCAGACAGCAGCGAGTTCCGCTCCTAGCACATCGTCTCATCCTGTCAAGAGAAAAACTGTTGACACAGAAAATGCAGAGTTAAAAAGAGTAAAAGGTAAGGAGAGAAAAATACTTACTGGGCACTTGCCAGAATCTAGCCATTTTGTATCTTGAATGTCTTTGGTTTGTTTTGGTTTTTGTTTCTTTGTTTGTTTGTTTTTTCCATGTGGAAGTGAGTGTGAATACACAAGACTGTTGAGTTCATGTCATCCTGTTGCTGCTGGAAAGATCAAAAGTCTGTCTTGTTCTTTCTCTGTGAGTTCACTGATCGGGAGAAAACTGCACTTCTGATAGTTCACCTAGTTTTGTTCTGGGTTATTTGGTTAAATTAGGCCATGGACATGTGGGCTTGGTCCCAACAGAACCAGAAACAGTGTAAGTTAAACTTGCCCTGAAGTGACGTTAATTCCTTTTCAGTGAGATCAAGCAACTAGTTTATTTCCAACCATGGATGAAAGTTTACGCTAAAGGAAAGATAGTTTTGGTTTTTTTTTTCCCCTTGATGCTACTGGACATGTAAATATATGAAATACATAAAAGTGTGCATTTGTGAACTTGCTGCTGTAGTAGAACTCTGTTTGAGGGATGTTTCTTTTAAAAGTGTGTATTGCAAGAAGTGATTCTTGGTTGTTATGCAGGTACAGATGAAAAGCCACATACGTCTACATCTGGGTAAGTAGATCTTATTACATATGAGTTTTCTGTACCTGTACCAACTGCTGCATTCTCACCTTGTTCTTCCTCATCTCTCTTTCCTAGCCAAGGGTAAAGATTAAAAGAATCAGCAGATCCCTGCTTCTGCTCATTTTTCTAGTGTGGGTGTATATTCCTGAACATGGCATCATTCTCCCTCAGTGCAGATGAGAAAAATCATGGTATTAACTCTACTTTCTGACAAAAAAGGAATTATTTTACGTCACTATCAGACGTTTAAGGATTAGTATGTGATGGTATTATGCAGTTTGCTAGAATGAAAATAGCTAGATTGTGGCATGCACTCTAATGCTAGCATACTGCAGAAGAGATGGTAGTCTGAAATTAAGACAAATTTTAAATGCATATTTAAGTGTACTTTGAAATCATATTTATTCACAAAAGCTACTGACAAATGTCATCAACAACTTTTTAAAGATGTTTTTGTCACTTAATGCACATCTTGCAGTTGAAATCTCACAAATACAGAAGTGTATTTGACTTCAAGGGATTGGGTTAAGCATGTTACTGTCACTGAAGATGTCTGATGGTATTTGGACATCTTTGTTGGGTTGGCAGATGTCACACGAGGCCTGCAGGTCTCCCATACACTTCTCCACAGGATAAATTATTATTATCTTGCATAGATATTATCTTGACGGTAGAAGACACTGACCTTGTAGACATTTTGAATGTGCAAAATGAACAGTTGAGAAGTTTCTTCATTATTAAACTGGTGGGTGTGATTATTTTAAAATATAATGTGGAAAAATGTTTGGCTTGGAAGCCTGCAGCTGTTCTAAGCAAATCTGGGTGTTCTCATTGCTGAGTGTGCACGGATCTCCCAAGCTGCAGTTCTGAGCAGCAGCAGGTACCCAAAATAAGCAGTTGTGTAATACATGAAGATTATCAAGCTTTATGTGACATCAGTGTGACTGCTGAATTTTGTGTGTAATGTGTTCACAGTAGATATATTGACCCAAATAACTTTGAACGAGGAAAAAGCACTACCTAAGCTGACATTCCTCCACATGCACTTTGTTATGGGGTATGTTTATTTATGTTTCTGATCTTGAACATTCAAATACAAAAAAGGAACCGAAATGTGATTTCGGAATTAACCTGAGCATTTCTGAGGAACTTCAAATGAAAGCAATGAGTATGTGCTGCCTTCAGACAGTGGTGACACTGGTAGCTGGGCAGTTTAGGGTATTGCACAATATGTAAAAGATCTTATTGCTCACAGATTGAATAGGCTTTGAGTGCTAGACTGTAAATGTTTTTTGTGAAGTTTGAGCTAGTTAATGCTGTGTGTTCTTTACTAGGCTGCCAGCAGATTTTTTTGATGAAACAGTGCAAGATAGTGCAAATGAACAGCTTTCAAAGGGTCCACGTCCCAGTTTATTGTCAGGAAATTATGAAGATGATGATGATGATGATGATGATGAAGAAGAGGAACAAGATGAATCAAACAAATCTTCTGTTACGCATAAACCTGAAATCCCCCCTCCAACGCAAGAAGTAATAGCTAATTCTCTGCCTGCAGGTAATGCTGACTGAAATAGGAAGTGATTCAGTAGGCAGAAGCTGTGTTTTAACTGATGATAGCAGATTTTTCACTTATTTTTCTAATTATTACTGTTAGCTGTCTAGGGTGCATACGGAAGTGGAAGTAGAGAAAGGAGATTCCTTGATAGTCTGTTATTGAGTGATTTTTTTTTTTTTTCTCAGCATGCTTATTGATTTTATGTTCCAATTGTTTGAGACTGTCAAGTGAAATAATGTCTGGCTGTTCTTTCCTTGGTTCAGTAAGGTATTAATTGAAATTTCTCTCTAGTCAAAATTTTATAAAACATCTTGAATGGTTGTTCTTGCTCATAGGCTTCTGTCTTTTCTTACAGACTTCTTTGACAGCAAAACCACAGCCGTTCCTGTAGTTTCCCATTCAGGATCCATACAGAAAGCAGAGACACAAGAGAAGATAGTGGAAAGGTAAGCAGTCACATGTTGATTAATTTGGGAATCATAAGTAAACATCATCCTTTCAGGAAATACAGATTCTGATCATTTAGAAATCTCTCAAATTTTTAACCTGTGTTCAGAATAGTTTGTATATATGTCAGCCTTTAGCAGTGCTTCAGACAGGTATTTCACGCCCTGAGGGCAGGGTAAGAGGTGGAGCAGTGCCCTACTCTCTCTGTTAGACGTCTCTATTTGCAAATTTTTACACAAAGATACTGTTGAAGCTTAGCATCAGCCACTCTTTCAACTGTTTAAAGAAAACCATTTACTTGTTCTATAGTAATGGTTCAGCTCCCTTGGGCGCTTTTTTAGGCAGTGTTTTAGGCTTTCAAAGGTAGCAACTGTGCTGTTAAAATGTCTGAGTGCTTTGCACACTGGAAAGAATAGTTTAAGAAGCCTGAGCTCTTGTTTTGACAGCAAGGTTTAAACCTGTCTGTGCAGTTCCTTGTAAGTTAGACAAGACCAAACTAAAGAAACAAGTTTTGATGGTTGTAGGTATAAAGTAAAAATACCGGGAATAAAAAACTCACGTGTTTTATTTCTAGATCATTTTATAAAAGATTGTGGCTCTTATTCTTGACTATTTTTAACTCTGCAATAAATCAGGTTGTAAAATGCTAACTTGTGATAATAGTAGTCAAACATTTCAGGAAAGAAAACACTGCAGAAGCTTTGCCAGAAGGTTTCTTTGATGATCCTGAAGTGGATGCAAAAGTAAGTGATCTGCTCTCTTTATGCTGCTGGATTTATTCTGCCAGTTGTAATGACTTTCTAAATAGTAAGGATGCTTTTTCAGGTAATTAGTCATGCCAGAATTGAAGGAAATGACTGAACTATTTCATTCTGTATCAATTAGAAGACATGGAAAGGGACAGAAGCAGACAGGTAGAGCTTACTAAATCGTGGCTTAGAATGCATTTTTGATTATGGTTCCTCTGTGGCTCTTAAAGAAAAACCTAAGAATTGTGCATTTGTTGGTTAAAATGCTGGACTGAGACTTGGACAATCCACCTGTCATTTATTTCATCATCCCAGGAAAAGCATTTGACCTAATTTGTACATCAGTTCTGCTTTAAAATCGAAGATATAAAAGCAGTTCTCTAAAGGCTTTTGAGAGATTCTGTTGAAAAGTGTTGGGAATTACTATGTGACTGATACAATATACCCTGTTAGGAAAGAAAATAGCTAGAGTATGGCATACACTGTAATCTCTAGTACTGGCATAGGACAATGGTGAACTTGGTCTTCAGCCCTCTTGTCTTTTACACTGTGGCACTGTGGATTTTTTTGATGCTCAGAAAAGAAGTGTGGGCATTCAGGGTGTTTCCCACAAAAATCCACAACTAAAAATTGTGGCATTTTGATCAAAATAATTTGTACTTCACATAGTACCAAATGATGACTCAAAATGAACACTGATACTTGGAAAATGAACCTCTGTTTTTTTGGTTTTTTTTGTAAATGTACCACAGATTTGATGTCTTTCCTGGTTTTTTTATTGAAATAATAGTGTTGTAGGCTTACGGTCTTTTTTATTTTCCTCGAGTATATTTCCCTATTATTCACACTGTAAAAGGTTTCTGTTGTATTTCATTTGGATTGTGAGGTCAAGCTACAAGTTCTGATTTGGAGATCTTCCAAACAGCGCTGCTTTAAGTGAAGTTAGTCCCATTGTCCCAATGACAAGCTTAGCTGTCTCTTATTTGCTCTGGCAAGATTATTTTTGCACCACTCGTGCCCACATGTTGACATGTGTGAATAGTTTTGAATAATGACATTTTGAATATTTGAAATACATAGCTGCAAAAGCCACACATAGAGGTTTTGGTTTTTTTTTTTTCCTTCATACAATGGTTAAATTTTTCAAATGCTTAGTTTCACTGTGAGTTGAGAAGCTTGTACAAAGCAAGAATGCCTTGCAGGCAAAGGAGAACCTGCCTGTATTTGTGAGGACACTGGTTAGTGATCTTTGTTCTGGTTGTCAACTCACTTGATAAAATTTACAATTGGATACATGTTCCAATAAGCTCTTCTTTGAATTGCTTGCAGGTGCTTTTCTTTTTAATGAGTCTTTTCCAAGTTTAGTTAAATATGTAGGGGAAGAAAAATGTTTGTGACAACACTTACATTGAGGTGGCTGCAGTGATTCTGTGTTGGAGTCATACACAAAATAATTCTTTACAGAATTAAGAGTAAGCATTTGGAAGGGAGATTGTGGGCTTGAAAAACGTTGGGTTTTTTACATCAGGAATTAGATAAATATTTCAAGGAAAAATAGTATCTTTAGTGTTTAAATTTATTGTAAGAAATACAAATAATTATGAATTACAAAAGACAACCACAATGCATAATAACACAGTACATACACGTATGATAGGAAATAATCACAAAACAGAAGAATGAAATGATGACTACTACTTCCCAGTACGTAGTTTGCTTGGAAGCTTCTAACTTATTCTATAAACTTAATTCTTACTACTGGATTTTGTATAATCATTCAGGAACAAAACGTACCAAACTGTTGTCTTTACCATGTTGATGACTGATGTGTTACCAAAAGAGAGGGATGAATAAAGGAAAAATAAAACTAATGCAAAAAGGTGGTGTAATGAATTATTCTGTTCAAATTGCGTAGTTTTCCTACATATTTTCCACCCAGTCCAGAGCCAGACATAATGTGTCATCGAACGTATGTTGTATGCCCCATCTTCTTCCAGTCTTAAATTTTGGAAGTGTTGGTTACACAGATTATCTTGTTTATTTGCTTGTATTAAAAGCACAATCTGGTTTTGATTACTTTAGGTGTAGATCTTAAACGTGTTCTTACAGCTACTACTTTTTCCGTCTTGTCTTAGTAATTAATGCAGTCTACCACAGACGAAAAAGCTTTGCGTGGCATTAAAATTGGGATGTAGCTGTACTAGTTCTTCTGTTAGCCAACAAAATTAGACTAGATTTGAAACAGAGTCAGCCTATCTAACACCAGTCAGACTAGTGACTGAATTACTTGATATTTTACGTTATGCCAAAGGCAAATAATTCACTGCTGCTTGGCTTGTGAGATAGTTACTATATATGATTGAACATGCAGCCTACAGAAGAATTTAAAAGTTACCAGCTGACACAGCGAAATCACAGACCATCAAATTAACAGACTTAGTCCCTTGTTTTTTTAATCCAAACATTCCACACCATCCATTCTTAGTCCATTATTCTTTAACGATACAGTCACGGGTGTTGTTTTAATCCAGGAATAGAGTCCAATTTTTCCTCCAACACCATTGAGCAGTTGCACTCTTATTCGTATGCATCACTTAAACTGAAATATGTTGACCAAACTTTTCTGAGAACACAGCATAATTTATCCTGTTTCTCCAGCTGTTTCACAAAAGAGTCACTAGACATAAATTTCCTAAGCCTGTTTTCTCATGTACCTTAGGTGCGAAAAGTTGATGCTCCAAAGGATCAGATGGACAAAGAATGGGATGAATTTCAAAAGGCAATGCGACAGGTCAACACAGTAAGTAATGGAATCTATTTTTATTGATTCTAAATACTATACACAATAAGGAAAACAACAGTTTCATGCAGCTCTGCAGAATGACTGACGTCTGCATTTGTCAGCTGTTTGTTGCAATGCAGTGTGTGGTTAAATGCACTTTATAAATGAGCAAAGGGTTCCTTATATTTTCCACGTAACAGAAATTAAGTTGAAAAAACATTTGGTCAGGATCCAGTCATCAATATATATTTAGTTACATTTGTTAAATTGCATTTAAATAAGGTAGCATATACCTCAGATCAGTGTCCTGTATCTAAACAGGACGTAATTGTGGGCTCTTTTTCAGGTGTGATATATTCCTATTTTAACCTTGGAAAAAACCAAACAAGACACCACCCATTTGTCTGTCTTTTGCAAAAAGAATCTATAAAGTGTAGGTAACCTGGGTGTTATGGTTAATTTAAATGTACTGAAAAGGAACCCCAAAATTTGGGAAAGTGACAAAAGATTTGGTGTGTGAGACACGTAAGTTGGCCACAGTTTTTCTGTACTTCCATTTTTACTGTTTAGCATTGCTTGGAAAGTCTTCCCGGAACAGGTTTTTATCTGCCCTGTTGTACAGTACAAAACTGTCACTAAAGTTACCTGCTGTTCTCAATCTTCCCCTGGAGTATTTGCTAGTTGTTTTTTTTTTTATTTTAATTGCAGATAATTGCTCGTACGTCGACTGCTAAGAAAAGCGGTGCAAAAATCTTTATCATTGCTCATTTTAAAGTGGTCAGCGCTATAAACAGAGCGAATGTTCATACAAAAGCGGTGGTGGATACATTTTGCTAGCATTAGCCATTCAGATAATTCTTCAGCTTAGAAGGAATCTTCTCAGTTATGCGTGGACCATTGATTGCATAGCATCTCCCAGACATTCAGATTTGAGAAAGTATATGCTGAAAAAAATAACAGGTTAGAAACACTTCGGGATCTAGCGTGAATATTTAACCAATACTTTGAATAAGCTCGTGTCATGAGGTCCCAAGCTTTGGGATATAGCTCCTATTTCAGCCTCAGACTTTGGATGCGCGTAGTTTGTTTTATGCTCAGTTTCAAATAGTAGTGTATTGAAAAATTCAACAGGTTAACCCCAAAGCAGCCAAACTACTTTTAGTTTTAAGACAGACTTTTTTCGTTTCAAATTAAACCAGATCATTTTTTTTTCTGTATCTGCCTCCAGAGTCTTTTGTGAAGGTGGGAGTATAGGCTTAGGAGATTGACACTGACTTGAGGTAGAGGGGAGGAAGGGGAGACACAGACACCAGAAAGGAAAAACAGTGGAATTCAGGATGAAGGTGAATTTTCTTAGTGCTTTTCTGGTTTAGATTTCAGAAGCGATAGTGGCAGAAGAGGATGAGGAGGGACGACTAGATCGTCAGATTGGAGAAATTGACGAGCAGATGTAAGTAGATCAATTTTTCCTCAAACTTTCTGTTCTCCAGCAGTAATGGATCGGTATTTGACTAAGAGTGATAAAAACATTTTTAACTTTAATTTTCTGTGGTACTGCCTTTCGCTGATCACTTTTGAAGGAGAAAGACAGACTCCTCCCTCAAATTGCAGAATGATACCGAATAAAAACATGACTTTTGGTGCAAAGTTATGTAATTATTTGCGAAGAGAGAAAGCACTAGATTCACTGAAAATACAGCAAGCAGGCATGGGCAAAATAAAGCAATAGAAGGCATATTCTCTGAGTAAACTGTCCCTGTCAGGTGTCTTAAATTGAATTCTGATTGATGTAGAATTTATGTGAACATTTTAAAAAACCAAGGTCTGATACTCTGCGCTGCCGTTAAAATTTTGATGATGAGATTTGTGGTTTGCTGTGCTGAAAATACCCTGTTCTGTGACTAACTCTAGTTGTTTCTAATAAAAGTTTACTTAAAGGTTTTGTTGAATGATGCACTTCATTGCATGAAGTAGGGTTGCTGTTTTGCTGAAGTGGGAGGTGTAGCGCTTGGGTAAGCATTAGTTCAAACTGTAAGTAACCTGAAATACAGCTTAGTGGAACAGATTGTTGCCATTATCATGTTGCTTAACATGTTGCTTAACAATTAATCACAGCAATGGTAGCAATTGAAAAGGAAAAGATGAATTCTGATTTTAAGGAACCTTGCAACAAAAGGAAGACACTGAAAATGACAGCAACACTGAAGGCATCTGGCCAGATCTACATGCTATAGATAACGAGCGTATAGTAACGGTAGTGTTGGGTTCAAACTGAGTTTGGCAGTACGTTGTCTTCTAACAATGTTCATGTAATTCTGGAGAGGGCTTGAGCTAATCCTGGCTGTCCTTGAGCATTCATTTTTACCAGTAGCTGAAGTTGCTATAGTACATAGAACCAAATCCTGAAATCTGTAGAGAATTCCAAGTTTGTTACCGTAATCATTTTTCCTCAAAATAAAAGTTCCAAATTGATTTCTAAAGACTTTTTGTAGCTCTGTCTTCTGCGTGCATTTAAATGCAGGCCATTTCAAATTAAATTAAAAGTCAGATTAATACCAGTGACACTCATGTTTTCCTAAGCCTTCAAATCTTCAGCACTGACTGCCTGCAATTAATGGTATTGCAGATGTGCAAGGGGATACAGAATCCAGATAATAAACTTTCCTTGTTGACTCTTTCTAGCAAATAGGAATGAAGCCAGCAAAGACATATTTAAATTGAGCTGACCCTGCTTTGCATTTTCAACAAAATACCCTCTTCAAATAGCTAGTTACAAAGTATATTTTAAGGGCAGAACTTTTTACATAACTGAAAAACTGAAACTTGTGGACTGTGTTTGCTTAAAAAGTTCTGTTACAGCACACAGTAAGCAAATAAAGGATCTGAACACTTGGGCTGCTCTTCTGTTTTCAAAGATACCACCACTAAGTTATAAAAATTGATAGCCAGTTGATATCTCACATTTCCAGCATATATGAAAACTAAGTGGAGCAAAGAATAGTGTCTCTTCTTGTGTGGAAGTGGGTATTGGTTTGTGGTGGTATTGCAGTTGTTAAATATTTGGACTAGATCTTGTTGCTAGAGAAGGGACCACAGCACCCCTTTCCTCTGGTCTGTTTCCACTTGATTAACACAGAGAAGGTGCACTAGCTTATTGGAGCTTTTTTTTTTATCCAGAGTTGGAGAAACAAAATCCAGCACTTTTGTAAAAATCCAGTTAATGTGGAAAGTGTTAACAGGTGGTTTACTTTTCAACAGTGAGTGTTATCGCCGTGTTGAGCTTTTGCGTAACCGCCAGGATCTGATGAAGGAGAAGTTAAAAGAAGCCATGAGATTAAGAGCAGCACGAGAGAAAGAGGAGGAGGATATTGGTAGTGAAGATGAAGAAGAATTGCAGGATTTGCTGTCTCAAGACTGGCGGGTAAAGGGGACCTTGTTGTAGCATTTCTGCAGCGTGGTCGATAGTCTCTTGTGATGTTACTTCCCTTGTTAGACGTGAGACACTTTTGTTAAATATTTATTTAAAGAGGATCCTGAGATGGCAAATGTATTAAAAAAAGAATCTTTGTAGATCTACAATGGTGTATTACTTGCTGTAAAAACTGTATATTGCAAATGTTTTACAATATTGAATGTACCTTTCCTATTAAAGTTATTAGTTTCCTACCAGAGGCATTTTAATGAGCTTAATAAGTCACTGAATACTCTCTACAGTTTTGGAAGCATTAGATATATCTGGTAAATTTGAGACTTCAGTCATTGTGTATAGAATTAAAGGTCTTGCAAAAGCGATAGTGTATGGAATTTTCCCAGGTGGGGGGTAAGGGAAAGGAAAATATTATGCATTTCTGTTATCTTAAAATTTGTAAGTGCTCTTCCCTCCATTGCCCCAGCTGCCAATAAAATAAGTACATTTTTTTTCAGGATCCGTTATGTTTTCTCTGTGTGTGTCAGGACCAAGCTCAGAACTGTTGAGCGACAGCTTCTGCACAGCTGACGCTCTGTGGTGTGCCATGGGCACTGCTGAATGCTCTTCTTTATAGTATCTTGGTTTGCGTTGTGCGTTTCTGGAACCCGAGGGGTAAAACCACAGTGGTTACATATTGGTGTAACTAAATGAAAGGGTGACAAAGGGCCAGAGAGAGAGAGGTATCGCACTGGAAACTGATGAGGTGAAATCATTTATCCAGCTGTAAATACTGGGAATTTTCCTAATATACTATCTTAGGCACAGAGAGCATCTGAAACTGATTTCTGTGCTGATAAAACACAGATGAAGTAAAATCAGGTATTGACACACTTGAAACTTGACAAGACTGGGACGTGCAAAGCAGAGCTACCTTGAGCTTTGTTAAGATGGAGTTTTTTTTTAACTGAAGCTTTTTTTAACTCTGCAAATCTTAAAACATTTAAAATTTGCTGAGGACTTTTGAAAAAAATAGGAGAAACGTGTGGTTTATTTTTTTTTGCAAATAGTAAAGTTGTGAAGGAATAGCTTAACACTTTCTTTAGAAGGATTTTAGTTGTAAAACTAGTTGGTGGGGTTTTAAAGGGAGAAAATAAGCTTTGTTCTTAATGAGAGCATTCTAGATACTTGCCTCAAAGATGGTTATTAACCAAGCAATGAAGAGCAAAACTGAAGGGAGATGTTTGATTTGCCTGGTTTGGAAGAACGACTTGATATGGTGGGAGCCTTTTCCTTATTGTGAGATGCTTTTTAACCTCTCCTGGTTTCCTTGATCCTTGGGTTCAGCTCTGTCAAAGTTCAAGCAATGGTCCTTAGCAGTTTGGTGCATCTACGTGTTCCTGCTCACAAAGGCTGGCTTACAGTCATTTTTTTGGTTAATTTAATAGCCCTAAGTAGCTTTAAAATGTCTGACAAAATACTGCAGTCTTACATGAGTTAGTGCTGTTGTTGAGATAGCAACATCTGTGACAACAGAGAAACATTCAGAGAGTGGTGAAACAAATAAGGGATGTTTTGGCAAGTTGGAGAATACTTAGTTGGGCCAAAACTGAAATCAAATTTCCTTCTATAGCGTGAAACATTTGACCATCAATGTATCAGGTGCCTGTCACACTACAGTGAAAGGATTTCCAGATGAGTTTTTCACTATAAAGAGAACTTTTAACTGAGAGGGTGATAGAGTATTAACAGATGGACAGTTCTGTTTTGAAACAAAAGACACGTCCCCAGTTTCGCTCTAGAAGAGTGAAGTTTCTAATTGGCCTCATTTTTCCTTTTCATGGACCTGGCTCACCGAAGCACACTGCCTTGTTAACACTGAGCTTTAGCACCGCTCTCTGAGCTTGGCTTAATGTGACTGAACTCAGGTTACACTAAGCAGCATGGACATAAATGTTTTTACAGTATAAATATGTTAATCTCTGAGTTTCTCATTTACATGTGTGGGTGCAAAGTGTAACTTCACTTTGATTTTGCACATGGATCTGCAGATCATGGTTTCGACAGCAGGTAAATAAGAAAGGAGCCAGGCAATAAACCACTCCCCTGTTTCAGCTCAGTTGCCCTCCTCTTTAGAAATACCTGGCAGTAAGAAGCTTGAGGCAGTTTTCAGTCTCTAGAATTGGGTGTTGTGTTGCAAAAAGAATTTTCTCTGCTGAGTCATTTTTCACTCTGTGAGTTTAGGAGTTTGTGCATTCAAATGCAAGCCAGTGCAGCCCATTGCTTTAATTATTGCCGGGCGTAGATGGCAGGAATAAACACCAGCCCACTTGTCGCTCTGTGCATTACTCCTGAAAGAGTTAAAAAGCCAGGGACCAGCCTGGGGGTGTCTGTGCTGCAGAGGAAGAGCTGACAGCATCCGTCCCTCTTAGTTCTGGCTTGTTTAAGAGTTTTTTCCTTGGAGAAATCTCATGGATTATGTACATCTGTACATTTCTTCACCACTTGAAATAAAGCTTTTTGTGAGCTTTGTGCAGAAGCCAGGAGTGACTTTTCTGGCTGTGTCCTACGTGACTGTGGCTGTACACGTGCTGGTGAGTTAAGAAAGCAACAACACATCCTGCTTTTTTAGCAAAGTGGTGTGGCTGCAAGAGAGGAGAGGGAATTAGCCCAACCTTACTGAATAGTCAAGCTAATTTATTAAGGTAACGATCTCCTGTGTCTTAGGAAAAACATAGACATTATTCATTTATATTTTAAGTCTGCCCACAGTTTTAGAAAACAATTTTACACACTTTTGAAGAGCACTTCAGCTAGGTGATTAACCAGAGCAAGTAACTGTTTTTTAAAAAAATACACACTTCCTTAATTTCTAACCTCTTAACTTGTTTTTTAAACAACAAAGATGAAAGTAGGTCTAATAAGGAGTTCTGTCCATAGCCACTATTGAACACAAAGTTGTAACCTCTAGCACGGTGGAATTGAGAAGACTGTTTTAATTCTCTGATCTCCAGAACTTCCAGAAAACCAAAGAATCAGAATTAAGGGGAAAGACTTAGCATCTGCAATCCTTACTTATTGATACAATACCAGAGAGTCTTGCCCAAATGGAAGACCTGTGGAATTTCAGCCTACGAAAAAAAAACCCACCAAAAAGCTGTGATTCCCCAGCTCAGTGGTTTTGAAACGTGTGAGCGGTTTCCAGGGCCAAAATGTGCATCCGTGTGTGTATCTGAAATGGTCTGGCAAGCGCAATCAATCACAAATGGTAATCTGCATGCTAATTTCTCTCCCGCCGTGGGAGAAATAAGCTGCTCCTCTCAGGAGGAGATGCGTAAAAAGGGCGGTATTTGAGACAGAGGAGCCCAAAGGTGAGTTTTGTGCAAAACCCACCAAACCAGCAACAAGAAACAAAACAGTGTCCTCATTTGCTAGCGTGATTGTCATTCCTCCACTAAAGCATGTAATTTTAACATTTACTTCAGAATCACAAATACTGGTTAAGTAGAACATTAACATTAGCTTTGGCCAGCCCCCCCTACCAATAAAATCAATGTGAGGAGAGACAAATGTACAATGATGTGCCACTCTAATTAAATTATCTGCATTTTATCATCTTACAAACACAGAGCTAGAAGTAGTGCTAATGAAAAAAGTCAACTACTCAAATATTTTCAGCACTTAAAAATACTTCCTTTTTTTTTTCTTATAATCAAGAAAGCTTGCTGTAGGAAATCAGACATCAAACCAACAGTGATCATGCTGCAGCTGGCATTAGAAACCATAATGGGAGTATATGATGTTTCAGAAATTTCTTAGGTAAGATCAGATGGATTTGACGCTTCTCTTTCATTTCAGTTACTGTCCTGAGACATTAGGCCAGTCTCTAGAGTGACAGGACACATGCATTGATGCAGGGAGCCTGGTGTAATCAATCAGCATTACTGCATTCCTTCTTGGAACCAAGGAGTAAGTACACTTCAGTGGCAAGAAAAAGCAGGATGCACTTGTGTCCCTGAGAACTGTTGTTCAGGCCGAGAGATGGACACTTTCTGGTCTGACGCAGTTTTTCAGTATCTGCCTTCACTTAATCCTCTGTTTGTCGCGTCACTTAGGACTACCATGGCCTGTCAGCTGGAAAAAGAAATGCCAGCAATTCCCTGGTGCAGACACCTAAACCAGGTCTTTCTGCCAAAAATATTGTTGAGGGACTAATGCCTTGCCTTATTGGTGGTTACAGCACTTCGGGAGCACGTAAGAGACTGGAGTTTAAATCTTTCCTCTCTATGCAGTCCTTGGACCCTACAGTTCCTCTGATGCAGCTGAGCAGCCCAGCACTTGCAGTCTTTCCTGTGGAAGCTGTGCCGCTGCCAAATGATTGAATTAGCCAACACGTCTGACTTGCCTGGTAACTGTGACACTCGCCTCCTGCTCTACCTACGTAACTAGTGCCGAAATACATTCAGCTGAGATGGAGGCTACAGAAGAAACCAAGTTGGGATCTTCCCAATCCCAGAGAAGCACTCTTGTTCTCATGCTGTCAGGCATTTAAAAATGAAAAAAAAAACCATCAAAAAAACCCACCAAGGGATGCTGTAGTTTGGGTAGGGAAGGTTCAGGACATGCTTTAAGATTGTCTCGTGAAACCTCATAGAAACACCTTGCCTGTGCAGGTTGTGAGGCTGACACACTTCACAGGTGCCTGCGTTCATGGGCACCAGTGAGAGTTATGCTGGTAGCTTCACAGGGGCCTTGACTGGCACTTTTGGGGGCCCACAGATGCCTTCTGGCCTCATCTGAGAACAGGAAGCGCTCTGCGAATTAGCAATGGGTTATGTGGCTGAATACCCCCACCTTTGTTTTCTTTCTGGTTGACTATTCCAGCCAGTATTCTCATGTTCTACTCTTTCTTTCCCCACTAGAAATACACATTTTGTGTTCAATTTCATTTGAGATGTTTGCCAGAACTCTGATACCGATTTGATGATATAAAAGCTGCAAGATTTGTGTTATTTTTCATTTGGCAACTCACAGTTGTGTGGTCAGTGACCTTTTCCTATCAGGTGCGTGCTGCCTCTTGCCTACTTTTGGGAATGAATGATTTGGTTTTCTGTCTTGGATAATATAAATTTTTACTTTTTTTTTCCCCCTCCAGATGTACCTTCTTGTGTTCAGTTTGCCTGTTGTGCATGATAAAACTATCCAAGAACTTGCCATTCAGAAATATTTTTCAAATAAAATAATTAAAGTGAGTCCTCAGCCTAGATTTTATCACATTTCTGCCTGTTTTTTTGCAAAAGCTCTCTCAAAAGTCTTTTTTTCCTTCCTTTGTCCATGTGTCTATATTTTACCTCTTCTTATTCCACACACAAACATGCCCCTGCACCAGTTTGTTTAAATCTCAGTCTTTTCTAGCCAATTCTGCAAATCACATGGGAATTATTTATGCTAAAGATACTGTATACGACGGAGCAGCTGCTGCCCTTTGCCTGGAGGCTTTACTGGGAGAGTAAAGCCTTGACCTACTCAGTGCTGAGATGCAATAACATTATCTTTTTGGTTTTTTTTTTTTCTTTAATAATTTATATTAGCCAGGCTAGTCAGAGAAATAGCTTTTGCTGTTGAGGAAATGAAGAGTATGCCTTTAGGAAAGGAAGAGTATAGAAGTCTCTGCCGCGATATCAGTTTCACCTCTCCTTTCAGGAGTAAGCAGTTAAATGTATTTTAAATAATATATAAGTAAATTTTAAGTAATAATAGCACATAATTTTATCAAAGTTAGTACTACAGCCTATAGTTCTCCCAACCTCAGGGTCACAATAGCTAATTCAACACTGGGTGCTGGGACGCAATGAGGCATTCTGTAATCTTCCTTGGCAGCCTTTATTGTCAAGAGTTGCTCTGTGGCTGCATCTACACTTGAAGAGCTGTTGACTGCTACAGATTTCCATCTTGGTCATATAGTAGTTCCAGGCTCAGATTCAAGACCCAGACATGTGGGAACATTCTGTACCCCACAGTCCATGGAAAATAACAGTGATACACCCACAAGTACACAGCTGGGGACCTGGGACCCCAAGTTAAATATCCGGTGAAAGGCATAGACCTTAGTAGAGTAGGGATGAAGGTTGTAGAATTAGTCCCACGTCACCAAGGATGCTACTCACTTGCACTGCCAAAACCTCTGCTTTCTCATGAAGACAAAGCAGTAAATGTAAAGGTATTGCCAGCGCCCTAAGAGGAGACATGGCCAGCAGGCAGCCAGAAGTGCCGACTGCAGCAAGAGCTCCAGGCCAGCCCCTCTCTTTCACCCTCTTGGTGTGAAGAGAGAACTCGAGGCTGTGGCTGCAGGGCTTTGGCAGATCCAAAGGAGGAGCTGAATGGCTCAAGCACCCAGGCCAGGATGAGACACTTCCCTGGGCCAACTCTCCATTCTCCCTTTTTAATGGAATTCGTCATGCTCCTCCCAGCTGCTGGGCCACTTTCCTGGCAGAGTGAAAGGTGCTGTCTAGAAGCCTGGTCACCGAACAGTGCTGCTGAGGATGGATAAATATGAAGGGTCTTATCAACAATATACTAAGTGCCCAAGTTTGTTCTTGCGTTGTTTTTCTCTCTCCAATATCTGATCTTAAAAATCAGTATGCAAAAACACAAGAGATAGAAACCAGTAACTTCTTGCAGCAAGAAGCCAAATTCTCCCCTTTCTATGCAGTGTCAGAAGTTTTCCAAGAGCAGCTTTGTTAAAAAACAGACAAGGTTTTGCAGAAATACGGCTTACTCTACTAACTACACAATCTGGCTCCAGCTGATTATGAAAAGGCTCATCAGCCCTGATAATGAGCTAACGTACTTTCTAACATTGCCAGTATAGCACGGTTGTTACACTCTTTCCCAATGAGCACTGGGACCTTAAGCGTGATGATATGAAACCTTTAATCATTAATGAAAACAAGCAATTTGTCTATGACCTTAGTTTGACAATCCATAAAATAGTGTTTCTCAAATGACAAATTAGCAACTCGGTTACAAAGAACAAAGTTTAAACAACACAACAGTTGTATGCACAAAGCTACCACGTCGTCTTTTTTTTATATATATATATATCAGGAAAAAAAATTTATTTATAAAACCTTCTCATTTAATTTACTGTCAAGTCTCTAGCTGAATACAGTGGTTTAGAACACTAACGGCCCATGCTTTTATACAGATTAGCCAAAGCATGAACATCAATGAAAATTAACCCCCAGAATTAACTTTTCTTTGCGTTATGTTATGAGCCACAGCAGTGTTAAAACTGGAACAGTAATGAAAGCAACACAAGAGTTAGGAAGCACAGTTGCTTAAGGAGTAAAGGAAGTATTTTCTTTTGATGTCTCAGAATAATAAGGAAGTTAGAAAAGGCAGAAACTCCTCTGTAGATTAGTCCATAGAAAGCATTGTCTCATGGGGCTTTGGAAAAGTCCTGTCTGGTGGCTAATGCACTAGGGCATGATGAGATACATTACAGAGCCCCCAGGCCAGTAACTTCTGAAGACAGCCTAAAATGTTGGAACGAAAAAAAAAAAAAGAAAAGGGGGGGGAAAAAAGGCGAAAAAAAGAAAAAAAACCCTTTTTTCACTATTAAAAAAATAACACTTGAGTACAACCAGCACAGACCAGCATTTCACTGCAGGCAAATTTTCTCACACAGAGGTTGCTGGTTTATGGGTTTTTTTGTTTTGTTTTCTTTCTTACATTTCAGTTATTGAAACACTTAAAATTGTCCAGAACAATTTTATAGCAGTTTGCTGGAGCTGTTAAATAGCTGAGGTACCTTGACATTATTTCCAGTTTTTCCTTTGTTATATGCAAGGAAAAAAAAAAAAAAGAAAAAAAAAAAAGCCCAAACCAACAAAATAAAAAAAACCAAACAAGAAAACCAACCAAACCCCCCATTTGGATAAGTGCAAACTGTAACAATGGCAGTTCTACAAACGGTTACAGTGACAAAACTTAGTGCAAAGGTACTAAGGTGAAGAGAAGCCCACAGAATACAGAAATGACACAAAATACTGAGATAGTACTTAGCCCTATACAATAGTAATAACACACTTCGAAATACCATGTTTTAAAAAGTATTGCATTTGCATTGTGTTTTTAGTTTATATTAAAATGCACTGAATACAGTTCAATTGTTAAAGCTTTGTGTCCAAGGAGTGCAAAGTGGATGAACATGGCGGGCTAATGGGATTCTGGATTCGGAAGTGGTGAGGAAATATTGCATTACGGAGTTATGCAACAGAAATTAAAAAAAGGAGGTGGATGGACAAACAGAAAATGCGGTTAAAAACTAGTTCCAACAGCTAGCTACCAGCCGCTACATCCCCCAGCTCTCTTGGGTTTGGCTGCCCTTAGGTGGCTGGGTTTAGTTAATCTGCACATCGTCAAGGTCTTGTCAAAGGCATGTTACCTGTCTGGGCAGCAACAACTTCTGAATGTCCTTTGAGAAGCGCTAGATTTTATCCGTAATGGCAATGCAACCTGATTGCACGAGTACTGATGCATTCAATAGGGATATATTCCGGACGAGAATGTAACGAAAAATGGTCATTTTGGCTAAACAAAACATAATCGGGAGGGGGTACCACAATAGCGCACGTCTGATTTGAACTTCCTATCCAGTACTTACAGGAATAAGGACTTTGTTGCTCTATATAAGAGTAAAACATTTGAGTGCAAAAGGAGGAGCCTGCTTTCCCTCCCTACAACGGAGTTCTTAAAATTACGTTTTTCCAAACCAGAGGAAAATGGTTCCACCTTTTAGAACAACGAAATGGAAAGGCACAGGTGCCTGATATTTTTTTCCTTGCCATCTTCTGACTATTTTAATTTAGCAGTTTCTCTCAGCCTGGAGAGCTTCATTTGTGGTGTGCAGAAGTACCGGAGTTTGGCACTTTCTCGCCCCCATCTCCTTCTCAAAGGCAGGGGTCAAGGCAGGGAAGACAGTAATCTTCAGGCCTGTTAAATAACTGGGGGGACCAGCACTTCACGTGGGATTTCAGGGGCGCTACCAATCATCAGAAGTGTCAGATTTGCAGTAGAAATCTATAGCAGTTGAAAAAAAATCATCAGAGGTGTCAATGTGACATAGGAAATTGTTCTGTAGTTGGAGGGATCCCTTCAAAGGGATGCCAGTGTGGTTATACACCAGGCACTAGTGCCAGAGCAGAACCTGGCTGCCAGAATTTTTGCCTCATTTCTGTTTTTAATTTTTCTCCAGGTCTCTCCTGGCTGGACTGGGGACAACCCTGCTGCGTGGTGGGGCTGCTGGAGGGCCAGTCCTGGCCGTGGCCAGGGTGGAGGGATGGTGGGATGGGAAGAGAGCCCCTGGGCTGGTGGGGAAAGCTCCTCGGCCAGTGGGACAAGCCCCCAGGTTGGTGGGAAAGCCCCATGGCTGGTGGGGAAAGGCCCTGGGGCTGTCACCCGCCTGCTGTTGGAACTAGTTGTTAGGTGTTGCCCGGGTGTTAGTCGTTATGGAGAGCGGAAGACGACTTGCGTCGGCAACAGTTAACACTAGCAATTTAACAGAAAAATAAAAGATGCCGTATTGTTTCCTTGATAACTAGGATCTACCACAAACTCTTGGTAGAGCTGGCAAAGCTTGCATTGTGTCTCATCCCTTCAATATGGAGCAAACTTCTGGCGGTCAGATTTCTTAACCCCGCTCGTCGAAGGAATTTTGGCAGTGTAAGCGGACAAACTCCCCGTGGCCCCCGCGGCGGCCGCGGCATTTAGTGCCAGGAGTGGGACAGTTTTCATGCCAAGCAGACTGGAGACAGGAACGGCATAGTGGGTGGTTGGCAGAGTTGGTAGGGGAGGGGGGGAACTGACGGCAACGGCGGAGGCGGCCGCCAGGACGGCCATGGAGGTGGGGGTGGAGGTAGGGGTGGCAGACTGAGAGAGGTTCATGTTGAGGTCAACAGGGGTCGTGACGGAAGCGGTCTGGGTGCTGACTTTAGCCATCTCTAAGCTGCAAACGAAGAGAGGAAGAGGAACAAACAGGTTGGGAGGGTCCAGCCAGGGTGGTGGGGCCAGGAGGAAGGAGGAGGAGGAGAAGGAAGAGGAAAGGGATGGAAGGAAGAAGGGCGGGAGAGCAACCACGAAAGGGCAGGATTAGATCGGTGGACGAAGGGGGGACAGACGAGAGGGAGGAGGGATAGGGAGGAAGAGAGAGAAAAAAAGGGAAAAATGAGGGTCAAAGGAGGAACATGTTATGTGTTAAAGAAGAGAAATAACAAAAGGGTTTCTCATGAGTTGATGGTGAAAACATTACTGAGACTCTAAGGTTCTTTCCAAAAAAAAAAAAAAAAGAAAAAGAAAAAAAGGAAAGGGAGGGTGGGGGTTTGCTAGTTAATTTTACATATGAAAAAAAAGAAATCTAAGGAATGCAGGTAATGGCAAAAAGATGGAAAAAACGAAACTTAAAAGAAAACTTAAAATAACTATGAAGTTTACTCCCCAGCACTGACATGGTGAATTTTGCTTTTCAAAATTACGATATTTTTGAAAGGGGGACGCGGGGGGTTTTGCTAATTTTTTTTCCAATTTGTCAATTTTGTGACATAAATATTACCCTTTGTCATTTTGCTAGGATGAGAGGAAACTGAGCAATGTTTTGCTGCTTCCATCTAAGGCAAAAAGTTTTGGTTTGGATTCTTTTTGTTTAGAAAGTTAGTTTTTGATTTCATTCACTGTGAGCTCAATGTGCATTTTTCATATAAAGCAAACCTGATTAGCCAGTGTGTTCACTTCAATTTGTACTTTCCCCAGGCTTTTCTTTTTTTTTTTTTTAAATCACAACAAAATACTTATGCAACCTAACTATATGGAAATTCGAAGAAAAGGAAGACTGACAAGCACCCTGGCTTCCACAGCAGTGGTATCCTTGCTGAGCTTGTGGCAACGGTTACAGTGAACATAGAAGAGCTTACCAGCTGACAGACAAGGTACTACAAGGATACAACACACACATCATCACACGGACCCCGCCAGCACAAGGACGTTCATCTCGACCCGACCTCCGAGCCCAAGGCAGTGATGGGCTCTTTAGAGGGTGTAGGTATCAAACCACCTTCACTTTAGTCTAACTCCACCCATCAGCAGGCGAGATGAGTTTGGCACACGTACTTAGGCTTTGCTGTACATTTATAGACATTAAAATACAGTAATTCATAGGACGCCCTTTTTTTTTCTTTTTTTTTTTTTTTTTTTCAGGTGACAAAATATTTACCTAGAGAAAATCTCTATTTGCTGTTTGTTTGTTGCAGCTTGTGTGCTGGCTTTTGGGTTGGCAAACAACCTCAATACTAATTTCAGGATGCATTTTGCACGTGATCAGCTTCAAGATAGGGCAGCTTAATATATAAATGAGACCATAGGTTAGAAATCCTTGCTAGCTACAGTTATACATGTATTAATTCCAAATTTGCGTGGGTATTTTTCAGTAATTACTAACATCAGGCTCCTGGGCTTTCTCCTGAGGTGAGAGGAGGAGCTGCAGCAGCTTCTCCCTCCCAGGGTGGAGTGCCACAGAGCCACTGGCCAGCCCTGGAGAGGACCTGCCACTTTCTTATCAAATCCCATCTGGCCCAAGTAAGTTTCCCAGCACAGGGTTTGTGCTGGTCTCTGTTGGTGTTGGGTGTGCAGGCTTAGAGAGCAGCTGTAGCCAGGCTACATTTTGGGAGCGGAGCATGGTCACCTTACTTGGGACTGGGAAGAGCCCTGCTTTTCCTCACCGTAGACTTACAAGTGGTTTTGTGAGGCCCTGGTCTATTCATGGCCAGAGAAAGGCAATGAACCTGCTCTAAGCAAGGGCAAGGATGCAGGAGATGAACCAGTGCTAAATAGGGGATGAGAATGTTGAACTAAGGCTTCCCAAAGCACTGCTGCTGAAGGTAAGTCCAAAGGATATCTGAAGTGGCCTAAGCTGGGGAGAGCAGTGTGGGGGAGAGAGCAAAATCCTTCAGCGCTGAGTTCCTCTCCTCCCTGCAAAATAGAGAGGGCTCTTGGAGAATTAACTCCTTAGTGGGCTTAGCTGGGAAGTTGGAGGGTGCACGGTTTCTCCAAGGGGCTGGGAGGGGAAGAGGGTGAGTGAATGAAATGCAGACCTGTTTGTGGGAGGTAAAGCTTTGGTTTTCCTACCCCGTGGTGTTTATCTGTCTCCATGTACGATCAGCTCAGACTTTTTCTAACCCTCACGGCAGAGTTGTTCTTTGCAGAGAGAAGAGCATCCTTGGGCTGTTAGACCTGCTACCTACAATCTACTCACACAGTGGGGTTTACATCAAGAATACTGAATCACTGAATCCAACTCCAGTGGACATCCTTGTCTTGGGGAGTAGGAGTTGCATGGGGATACTTTAATAGGTTTTGAAACAGTCAGTTTATACAGTTGGGTTTCTTTTTATGTTTCTAACTTGTATTATTCTGGGATGGAGGCATATGAAAAGGCAGTGTTTCAGTGACTCCAAATTTGCCTACCTTACATTTAAAAAACCTCCCCAAAATCCTTACTGATATGGGGGATGGGGTAGGGTTGGTATTTCAGCCTGAGCTGTTTCCTGCACCAGCAGGGAGACTAGATCCCACAGGTTAAATGCCATTGTTGGTAGCAGTCACTCGAACTCTCTGTCTCTGGTGTACTCACACAGGTGTAATTAAAGCAGTAATTTGCCCTGCTTCACATTTATTACTGCTGGTAATGAGTAAGGAGAAAGTACATCAGGTTAGCTATTGGCTGCCCTGTGACAGTGGCCATTTCCCGAACCAATTTTAGATGCAACAAAATTGAACGCAACAGCAGATGAGGCAGCCTTCATACAGAATTTCATGGTGCCAATTTTACACTCTCCCTTTGAAGAACCACACTTTATGAATACATACACTGAAGACCACATCCTGCATTACCCAAAACTGATAAAAGGAATAAAGCACGAGTGTAACTTCGGTGGTCCTGTTAGTTCTGTGGATTCACCTTTCATGAAAATGACAGTAAAAGATAGTTCAGGAAACTGCTCTTTAAAAAGGAGAAAGTGCTGCTGGCTACAATCCATTTCTAAGTCAAAGTCAAATATTACACAGGAAACCTAAACTCTGGTTAATTCTTAATAAAAGCTAGAAGAGGAAAATAGATATTGAAAATTCGGTTACTACAGTGGAGACCAGTTAAGAGACAGAAGATTTTACAGAAAAAAAGCGACACTTCTACTGCAAACAAGCTAGGACATGTTCTACTCATACAGAGGTCAGCGCTCGGGTAATCAATACAGAATCAAAACAATATTGCAGAAAGATTTAAATATCTGTCTTGATATTGTATCAGTGTACTTATACAGCTATAATTTAGAGTATATTATCTACATATTCAACACCAGATTGCAACAAAAGCCTTTAAACAACTTGATAAATTTTTCTATAGATGGCAACTTTGGTTGGAGGATAGTTTAAAGATACACACAGTTTGTTTCAGGAATACAGTGGACAGATTTTTTTTTTTTCCCCTTATATCCTATGCTGCTGTGAGACACTGATTTATGCAGAAATAGTTGCCCTGGAAGCCAAAGCCCCGAGAATGACACATCTTGTGGGGGAGAGAAAAAAAAAAAAAAAGTCCACCTTACCCTGAATGTTTATATGGCTTTTTTTCATTATTCTTCTGATTACTTTGACATACCAGGCTGTATCTTGGGCAGCCTAGGTACTGTACTCAGCTCTTCCCCAGCACGGTTTATTTCATACCAACATCTTTAAAATAAAGACGGCAGTACCTGTGGCAGGTTTAGGACTGACAAACACTGAAATTGGCTCCCTGTGGGCACAGGCAGCAGCAGCCTAGATCTGCCTCTCAGAAACCTGCCTGAGCCCCTAAACCCCAGCTACAGCCAATCTCCCTCTTGCCTGAAAGTTTCTCAGTTCTTCCTCCGGTGCAACTGAGAACTCACACTCCTGCTGTGGTGGCACCTAACTGGGCAGGAGCTTCTCTTGTGAAAGGAGAAAACTGGAACAGTATCACATTTTAAAATGAAAAAGCCACCTTAATGTCCTATGTTACCTTAGAGCTTAATTTATTATACATTACTGTAAGAGTCTTCATCTAAATACAGTTTCAACACAAGGTACATAGTAATATATGATGGTTTATTGTAGATGATAGTAACAAATGATTTCTATCTAGGAATTCAACAGGAAGAAAATATTTTGTTTCTGGTTTCACAGGGTACAGATAGAGTATCCGTGGTATATGACTGCTGAGAAGTTTTCTTCTTTGCAAAAGCATGTTAAAAGACCTCATATATATCCCATGCCATCAAAAGAATCATTAAACAGTAATAAACAGAGGTGTGAGAGTTCACAGACTTTTCTAAAGTGAGTCAAACAGAAGTTTGTTCACTAGAGTTTCTGTCTCTGGTGAGCAGCTCACTGCAACTCCATTAATAAGTGCATTATGCTATTTGCATGCTTTAGCTGTCCTGAAGATCTTAAATTGTTATCTTCTGAGATCCAGATGCATGCCAAATGGTGTTTGAGCAACTAAAAATGAAGGGGTCTATTCTCGTCTCGATGTGTGGGGAATCCCTGAACACCAAGAGAAGAACATATCCTTAAGGGTTAAAGGAGGGAACACATTTTTATTTGATCACAGGGCTTATGGAATTGACTTATATTTGCTACAAAGAATATAAATCAAAGGAGTTGTAGGTTGATATAGGATTCTGGAAAATGCTTATCATAGGCTTCACAATGCTACCCCTCAATATATCTTTCCCTGGGAAACTGCTTTCAAAGTGAATTATAAAAAAGCAATACTTTTGTTTGCTGTAACACAGAGCTGCACAAACATCCTTTTCCCCCATTAAGACATTTCCAGTGGCTTGCAGTGGTGCACTGCAGGACTGGGCTGGAGAGGAGGCTGGACTGTAGGAAACTGTAGACCTGCTATGACTACAGCCCCTGTCCCCCCACCCCCCATATAAATCACATATTTTCTACTACCTTAACAGCAAACATAGTTAAACACAAAGCTTGATTCATATCACAGTATTTTGGGGGGGAAAAAAAGAAAAGGAAAAAAAAAAGAAACAACAAAACACATAGATACTCCCCCTCCCCACAGTATATTGCCTTGATCCACCATTTACCAGTGGATCTATGAGACAGCACTACCTCTGCTGCACTTTCTTCTCAGGATAATTGCAAATAAAGGTGGTATCAATTTTAATATTTTTCTAAATAATCATATCAAAACTGATAGCGACTTAAGCCATCGCAACGGCTTAGCTAAACATCCAGTGCCTTCATTAACCCGGGTACTGTGAAACGGAGAGGCAGGTAGCCTTGCCCCGTCTCATTACACAATGCTTTTTACAAATTTGTCATGCTGTCTCCGAAAAAATAAATCCTGTGCCTCTTTAGCAACCAAATGTCAGTTTAATATCAACTCTGAATGGCAATTTGCAGCCAGGAAATTAAATCTGGTTTGCAATTTGTTTCACTATATTTGCCATTTAGGACAGTAAAATGGGTCTGTGAAAAGTATTTTCTTCTAAAGAATTTATGACTGTCATTTCATTTAATTTATCCGCCTATATTTTAGGAGGATGCTATTGTGAGTATTCATTCTTTTTAGCCTTTGTCATTCAACATGTACCTGGAATTGCGCCTGATTAAGCTCCTTTCCATATAAACCAACAGCAAACACAGCTTCTAATGATACAGGCTTTACAAATGGTTAGGAATTGAATCATACTATGCAAAATGGACACTGCGAAGCAACTTTCTGGATCTATCCAGGACAGACATTTGCCGGAGAGCAGACAGAGCATTCTTGCAGAAGCATTATCACTTACAAAGCAAACTTACCTTGCATTAATGAGGTACTGTGCTAAGCTGATGTTTGCAGGGGATCCTGTGATTGTAACTTGTCGTTCTGCGGAGCCTTCTGTGGCATTAGCAATCTTGATCTGCGCTCCTGACATCTGCCTGATTTCATTTATCTTACTGCCTTGTCTGCCAATAATGCAGCCTATTAACTGGAGCGGGACAAAGACTGAGATTAGTGCCACAGACACAAGCAAAAACCACTTAACTGCAGTTTGTAGTATTGCTAAAAACGCGGTTATGAGAAGCTCAATATCAGAACAAAAGATTTTTGCTGTGCTGTTTGGAAGCAATAACTAGTGTGGTCTACTGGCTCTGTGGTCTTCTGTCTCTAAATTGAGTTTTGCTGCCACATGGTTATCAACTCAATATCAGATTATTTAGCTGTCTGTCTCCCGTGGCAGAAAATGACAGTGTGCTGTGGTGCTGACGATTACACCACACAGCCCAGCCTGACTTGCTGGTGGCAGCAGCAGCAAGCCAAGCACATCAGCTGGAAGCCAGGTTGACCATCTGAAGCTTGTCCTAGACCTCCCTGGGCACAACTGGTCGTAGCTTGGCCAGGTCCTGTGCTATTAAAGTCAGTGGGATTTACAGCTCTGTAACTGCAGGCAGAAGAAGGTGTAGGAAGAGACTGAAATTTGCCCGTGTTCCGTTACAGAAACTTACCAAAACTCCCATTTTGTGAATAAAACTGAGCCTGAGTTTTGTGTGTGTGTGTGTCCCTAGAGCCCCTCAACCTTTGTAGTAAAATTGCTTCTTCAATTCTCTTCAATTTTTCAAATGTTCCTGGTGGAGTCACAAGCTTTTGGAAGCTGTGTGCAAGACCTTGAGAAAGTGTTTTGGTAAGGGAGTGTGACAGCTGTGTCAGGGTGCTGCTCCTCTGGCACAGGGAGGCCCCAAAGAGCCAGTGGGCACCAAGCCAGCAACTGAGGCCGAGATGTTTTGGCTTCTCTAAGGGTGAGGAGAGTGACTTTTGCTTTGTGTTAAGGCAGGATGGGTGCTGAGAAGCTCAGCGATGGCCGGAATGGCTAGGAAATGGAAACCTCACTCCACAGGTCTGTTGCCACTGGAATGATATTGCCAGTTGGACAGAAAGGTGTCCCAAAATGCAGAGACTGCCTTCCCCTCCCACCCTTCCTGCTGCTTCAGGCCCTAACGTGTTACCCTTTATGGTACTGTAGTGCTTGGAGTATTTTGCCAGACACAGGTTCACGTTGCCGAGACATTACAAAAGAAGAAAAAGCCCCCAAAATAATCCTTGCTTCATGCTCAGGGACAAGCAGAAAGACAAAGCAGGTACCTAGATAGCCAAAACAGAGACCAAGCACAGGAGGAGTACCCACAAGTGGGAGAAATGGGTTTCAGGAAATGCACACAGGATTTCCCATCATGTTCAAATGCGAGGGTCTCACTGAGCTCGCTGTCCTTATCACGAGGACCTGTCTTACTGTGTGACTGCAGGTGCCAGTGCTGAGGAACTCTGTCAGCTTCACTGAGAAGCCTCTAGCCTGTCTCTCTACGCACATGAACATGCCTGCATATGCCAGCTGACAGCAGCACAGAGATCCCTAGGTGTCTGCTTCCTACATCTCCATCTCCCTGGCCTCCATGATCTGCAGGTAGTGACATGAAGCAGGAGAGAAGAGCACCCAGGGCACAGGTGGTGGGGAGACCCAGCCAGTGGTGGGGTTTGGCTTTCATCAGAGTGGGTCATCAATACGAGGAAAGCAAAGGCAGTCCTACCAGAGCATCAGTGCACAGAAAAGCTGGCAGCACTAGATCAACTCTTATCTGTTAAAATCCAGTGATGGACTTCCATAATTTTGATGCTGTGAACCATTTGTATGCCAATCTATAGGTATAATATACCTAAATCTGTTACAAGCGTTCACTACTGCAGAAGCAGAATGGATCACAGAGAAGGGAAAAACCTTGGGTTGTGTTTACTTGACAGCTAGCCAGAGTTGTCCCTCCTAATATCGGAGTGGCTTGAAATGCCCAACAGAAGTGGAGGCTGCCAGTATTTCCTTCTGCCACAACCAGCATGTAATTGTTTTTTTGATGATAAACTTGAAGCAACTGGTCAAGAATCCATCAGTTGCTAATGATCTTATGAAGCAGTGACCAGGATTTAGGTTCTGTAAGGCAGCTGGTGCCTGTCATGTCTTTAGATTCCTCTGACACCTCCCACCCAATGAGCAGATCTGAATACACTTCTGATTGCTTTAGTGCTTATGTCCTAAGTGTCAACGGGAAAAGACAGAATGCACATATTCCCTCAGTCTGTCCAAAGCAGAAGGGGAAATCTGATAAGATTATTTGGGGTAAAACACATGCAAAAGTATATAAAAATATATTATTTAGAAGAATTTCAAGCCATTCAGTTCACAGGTGTGGTTGTCATTGTGCCATTCAAAACAGAGGAACTGCTTGGAACCACTGGTTCTTCAGGCACATTGCAAGATGTAGTCTTACATGTCTGGTTCACCAGCTTTGAGAAGGCATCTAGAGGGTCACTCTAGGTATGTGCTGGTGGTCCTCCAGTGCGACTTGTAACCTGGGTGGGTCAGTACAAAGAATTTGCCTTCTCCTAGCTGACTTTGAGTTAGGAAGTGAGGATTCGGTCCAGACCAGTCAAGGACACTGGTGATTCAAGCATTTGGAAGAAAGGTTAAGTCGCCTTCTGTCTGAAGATCTCTAAAGTCTTCCTTTGCTGCTGTGCCAATGGGCTGCTTGAACAGGCTCTGCAAGCTGTAGCACAACCTGCAGCTTGCACAGAATACACTTCTCTGCAACATGGGGAGGACAGCAATGCTGGGGTGCTTGGTCTTTTTCTGGGCTGCCTTTCCCATTACACATTACTTATGCTGGAATTCGGACAGTATCTGGATATTTAAGAGCTGATGGGTTCAGGAAGAAGTTCAAGGGACTGGTTTTCATCTACAAAGCTGTGGTCAGCTAGGCCATGGATATTTGATTTTACATAAAACTACCTGCCCTGCCTTGCTTTGAAATGAAGCCATGTCAAATTGCACCCAAACACCTATCTCTTTCCAAGAAGGACCTGTCAGCTGCTCCTGTGTCATTCTGTAGCTGGCCATTTCACATGATTTGGCAGGCTACATGTAATTTGCTCCCACAAAAGTCCCTTACCACAAAAGCAAGCTTCCCCAAACTTTGAACGCTGCTGTCTTGCATGCAATGCTGCATGTTCCACAGATGTGGGTTCGCTGCTTTTCCAAGTTCAGCGGATGGAGTTAGGGTATGTGGAGGACAGCAACCATACAGCTGTTTTCAAGGACTTTAGGTGCTGCATTATTATTGAATCTCACCAGTTTGCTCAACATACTGTGAGCCTTATTTTCACTTATGGAATAAATCAAGAGGAAATCCTCCAGAAGACAAGTGATAAATCTGGTCCATGCGAGAGAGGAGCCAAACCCACTATGCACTGTAGTGTAATACATATACTGTAAGTATATATGTATAATATATATAATATACATATGTACACACACATGCATCATATGTGCATGTCTATGTGTATTTATTTTAACTCTCTCAAGACTTGAGCTCAGAAAAAGTCAGATCAGATATGCACCACAGCAACATGTCTCTGACCATGGCAGTAGCACGTTTACCAAAAAAAAAGGGATAAAAACTGTATTAGGTATAAAACAAAATTTCCACTGGTATCCCAAATTCCTGACTAAGGCTTACAGACTACCTGAGCAGCAGCTGGTGTTGCTGCCTTTATGCTCAATAGTCCACGTATCTGACAGTTTCTTTTTTAACCCATTTCTCCTGTTGCTACCCAAGAAGGGCCACAGCAGTGACTTGCTGAGCTTGCTGGTGTGTTGCGTGCAAGTATTTGTCCATATATTTCAAAATTTCAGCTGATGTTCCCTCCTTGGACTGCAAACACCAGGAAAAATCTGCTCCCTTTCCACTTTCTCTACGCTGCTTCTGATCTGTCTTTCCCTACCCCAGTATACCTAATTTCTCCTTACACCAAAAACACCCACCCAAACAAACCAACCCTAAACCATGGATTCTGCTTTGTGCCTTTTCCTAGTTTTACTCTGTTTTTCAGTAAAGTTCAGCTGGTACCTACAGGACTGAATCAGGAGTCTGGACTCTTTAATGGGGGGAAGGTCTACCATGATCCCCCCCCCAACTCTTGATGTTGATAATTTCTTCCAATATACTGTGCCATCTCTGCTTCAGGTCCCCCTTTTCCATTTTTTTTCTTCCCCATAATTCTAAATATAAGTGCTAAATATGGGTCTTTTCCCCCTATAATGCTAAAGTCACTGACAGAAACTAATAATCCAACTTTCTGCTGGGCGTTTCCTACTGGTTTATTCCTCTATGTCCATCACACTGCATTACTTCTGTGCAGCACTGGAAGCAATCAGATTTTTAGGTTTTGGTTTATTATCCAAATCCAATGCTGCAGAGTATTGCTCATCACAGAATGTAGCATGGAGCTCTCTTTCTTTTGAAATATTGGTAAAAAAATCAGATTCCTTTCTTATAACGAATGTAGTGCTGGTAAAAAGGGCCAAGGAAGTAGCTTCTGCCAATTGCTATCTACTCTCCAGAGCACAGGGGTTGACTACACCTATCCACAGAGATACACATGGTTCTCCTTGGTTCCCTGCTGCCAACCCAGAGCAAGTCCATTTGCTTTGGCAAAGTCTCTGCATTAGTTGAGCAAGCAGGTACTCATTGTGAAGGAGACTATTCAATCGCTTTTTGTAGAGATACAGGCTTGTTTAGTTCCAGGTTTGGGTTGGGTTGGGCTTTTTTTTCCAGTCAGAAATGCGGGGGCAGAGTACTCTACGGGGGGAAATAATCTCCTGAGGTACGATTCCAGTTCTTTACAGACTTACTGCAGGATCTGAAAAGAGATGCTTAAATACTCTACACCTCTTAAAAACCAGTAATAATAGTAAACTTCACCTCCCTTGCCAGGATAATGCAAAATCTGGTCTATAATGACTTCATATGCTTTGCAAGAAGGCATGCAGAAAACTGAGAAAATATTTTCAGAAACGAGCCTTTTTATTACTTGTTTTGTAACCCAAACAACTCTGCAGATTTGTGCACATTTCAGTTAATTGAGGGCCCAACATCAGCTCCCATCCAGTTCCTTAAAGTGACCAGTAAATGGTTTTGGGGGGAAATTGCTTTTTATGCTCAAAAGTGCCTTGTTCCATCAAAGTTTTCACTTTGCTTCTGATGGATATTAAGACTGTAAAGTCTTTCCACTGATTCTTGACCTCGTTTGAACAGGTCTACTTGAGGAATCAATTGCCATTTTCTTAGATTAAGGAAAGACTTATTGAATAAAACATATTGAATACATATTGAATAACATATTGAATAACACACCTTCTTAGATGTGTCTAGTTGACAGAATTTGGATAGTTCTGTGTTTTTACTTTGGGCACTATTCCTCTATTATGTGAGAGGCTCTCAGCAGAAAGGTAAATTTATTGAGGTTGAATCCACAGGTCCCTTACCTTCAGTAGAAGTGCTTTGACTTACACTGCTGCAGGAACTTTCCCAGTATGTCTTATGGGCATTATTAAGTCTTCACCTAAGCATTGCTTTTAAACCATCTCAGGGTTTAAAACCATTGCTTTTAAACCATCTCAACTGGAAAGTTTCTGAGCCAGTGTTGGACTTCTCCAGCAGCTTAGTTTTATAAGAACGTGGCACTTGTTCTCAGGGCTTTTCTAGAAGAGGGATTTCCCACTCCAGGACTGTAGGGAGGGTGAGGTGTGCTTTTCCTTCCAGCCTTGCAGGAAAACACAGCTGGGGTCAGATGCTGCCCTAATCTTCTCTTTAAGGCTTCTGTCAATTATCCCCCCAGTGCAGGAGATGGGTCAGGGATCTGGAAAGATGAGAGAGCTCAGTCCCCTCAGTGGTCGCCAGTGGAAGAGCCAGTACCACACAGACCTTGGAGCATCACATGGAGCCAAGACTGGATTTCACTGTGGGCGGCTCTGACAGCATTTTCCACATGTGGGGCTCTCTCCATCGTTTGCAGGGAAGTACTTCTGACTCCATGGGGAAGTAAAGGTAGTTCTTCAGTATGCCATTTCCAACTTTGTTGGATTTTTTCCTTGGAGTATTGATTGGATTTATAGCTTTCTTAAAATGTTCTTGGTATTTCTGAGGGGGAAGTTGTTATTGTGTTACTTGCCTCTGCCTGTTTCTCCCACAGATATGCAAAATATACATAATTTGTAATGAGACAGATTTTTTTCTATTATTGGTTTGTTCATTTAGTCTCAATGGCCATTTTGAGGGGCTGGATCACAAAATCCAAAGACTTGTTATCTGTGTCCAATCAGCTACACCCAGGGATACCATCCCTTTGATTCCCTTCAAGACCTGCCACTGTTACACCTCTTTGTCTGAGAAGGGCCTGGAGAAATGTGCCCCCTGTTCTGGTTTTGGGTATACCCACAAGTTGTAAGAAAACCTAGAAAGGCAAATCTTCTGAATTTACCATTTAGAGAGGAAGCCTGGGCTTTTTACATATGGAAAATAGCTTTCTGTAAAATGCATTTCTTAGTTCTCTCTTACTGAGCAATAGGTTAGTTGCAATTATCAGCCTACTTTATGAAGAAAGCAGCATGATATTGTTATGCTAATTATTAATAACAGAAAAAAAAACCCTGTTACTGCCTTAATGCCAGAGGGAGTGAGAAAAATTTATTTTAATATGAAGCTATGCAAATTGTAAATGGGTATTTATATCTACTTTATGTAGACTGGGCTAAAGTCTGAGTTCCTTATTCTCTTTACATCTGATGTTACTCCATCTGATTCTTACTGAAGCTTTGGCATTTTGCACTTATCATTATCTTGGTTTTTAAAAACGTGTAGCACATGCAGATGTATTGACTTGTGTGGTAGCTGCAGAGCATAGAGGTATTTGCAGGTCTCATGTTCTTCTCATGCATGCTGGACTTTTGCACACATAACTATATATGATGAGAAAGCCGCAGGACTGAAGTAGCGCAGGGGATCCGTGGAGTCAGGGGAAATAGGGGACTGGCCACATGCAGCCTTGGGCTCTTGACACAGCCCCATGCCAGGGCCTGCAGCTTCCTTCACTTTAAACCAGATGTATAATCACTGCATGGCACTGACTGCTGGTCTATCAAAGCCAGGACCAGGAGATGCTTACTGGGAAAATGAAGTAAAATTAACAACGCAGGACTTGCTGCCCAACTGCTGTTGTCTCTCCTGCCCCGACCTCCCCCTGTGTGCAACATCTGACAGATGGGGCACACATAAAACACAGATGCTGGTGACTCCTCACCCAGCTCCCACTTCTGCCCCATCTCCGTCTCCCTTGGCTCCTCGTTTCTAGCCTGGAGCGGTGATGGGGCTGCTGCAGCCCCAGGGCAGCCTGGTAGGGCACTGCCGACAGCCGGGGGCACAGACAGAGCAAACACTTTGGAGAGAATCATGGGGACATAGTTTTCACCCCAAGCAAACCCCAATGCCTGATGGGACACGAGAGCCCTTCCTCCCCTCTGCGCATGCGCACGCACACACACACACATTTACACAGAGCACACGTGGGCAGCACTAAGGGCTTTTGGTCCTTCAACGCACACCTTGACATCATATGAACACCAGAACTCCCTTCCACCATCTGTGGAGCCCCTGTGGGCTGTTGCTAAGCCTAACCCTATTTTGGCCTTGCTTTTCCTCCTTTAGCAACAACAGCGAGGCATGCACTGTGCAGCCAGAAAAACCTTCTGCTGGAAACAGTGCACAGGTACATATTTGCTTCTCAGAGGGTAGTGCTGAGCAGGGGCATTTCAGACCATTGAGATGAGAAACTAATGGGTTTTTTAAATTTTCTATTGCACCACAGGACACAAGGCCACCTTTCTCCCACTATTTCTCTGCTATGAACCCTGAAAGAAGTGAAGCCAGAAGAGTGACCTTGGATTTATATCACTGATGACAAGAACAACATCTGCCTGAGAGTGAGATTAAAAAACTTGCACTGTAAGGATAAATACGGTGCTCCCATAAAATTCTCCACATACAATAAATTGGGTTATAAAGCAGGTACTGACAAATTAGCAGGACATCTTTTAAGGAACAGCAAGTTTATGAAATCACTGCATTCATAAAAGATTTACCCTCACTTCTTTGTTATTCTGTATTTTTTTCTTACTGTAAATCATTGCCACTGAGTTTAATAAGGCTTACACAATATTGTAAGTATCTCTTAAGTAATATAATTGCTATTTGTGACCCAACTCCTGCTTGAAAGCTTTTTTTTTACTGGAGGGGAAAGCTTACATTTTCCAAATGACTCATTTGTAATGAAAACTGAAAAAAACTCAATTTGCAATGGAAGTGAATAAAATGGGAAGGCATTTTTATATGATAAGTAGTGTATCAGTTGGGGATTTTGAGTAGCTTTTTTAAGATTCAGCAGCATATTGCTCATGGAGACTGGGTCTGTTGATCACAGCTGGTCCAGAGTTGCTGGAGCAGGAATGTTTTTAGCCCTTGTTCTTCAAATGAACCCTTATATCATACTTTCGCATAACTGAAGTAGCTTTTTTGCTCAGAAAAACATGCAGTATTGAGTAAGCGTGGGGTGCAGTGGAGACCAGCAGGGCACAAGCCATTGTGGTGCAGGCTCTCCAACTCCCTGGCATGGAGGACTCCAGTCCAACACATAGCACACTGGGCTGCATGCTTCCCCCCTCCCCGTCTTTAACCCTTCTGCTGAGACCACCCCTGCCAGTGCCAGCCGAGAGATGAATCTTGATTACTCATCTAATTCTGCTGTAAGCAGCAGGCACCAAGGCTTTAACGAAGCTGGTGAAGCACCACGGCACTGTCACCACTCAGTCACTAAACCAGCAACGCTGGAGACCTGACATGAGAGGGGGCAGTCACTTCTGCTGCTTCTGCCCAGCATTTCAATAGCCCGTAATACCCCCTCCCCAACAGCCTAAATGCCGTACAGTTTATCCTGGGGATGAATGTTCACAAATCAGCCAAAGATGAGAGGTTTCCCCTCCAGTGGCAGAGGAGCGAGAGAAGAGAAAGTGATACTGACTATTGGTCCACTTACATCATTGGGAATAGTAAGTTCATGGGAACTGGTTGGAGTAGTGGCATCCAGTCCTATTCAGGGGACAGAGGGAAAATGTTACGCCGGTTGTTTGCACGAGGGGCAAGACACAACAAATGATATTTTAAAGAAGGAAACATACAGAAAGAAGAAAAAAAATAATAAAAAAAAGAGAGCAGTAAAGAAAAACAGAGCTGCTAGTGAAACAGAAAAGAAAGCAAGAGATGCAAAACTCAGAGGGCTGGGCTACTTTTAAATGAGTCTCATTTTAATTAACCTTTAACCCACCAAAGCAACAAATGTCACAAGATTTCACAAGGCCATAAAAAGCTTCTAGAAAACGAAGGGTTTCCCCTAAAAATAGTCTCTGAAGTTTGTTCTAAACACATCAATTGAAGAATTCATGGATGGCTGAAATTTGACCTGTCTACCAGGAGTTCTAGATACAGAAAATTAAAGTGGAAGTCAAACAAACTATTAGCAGAACAAAATACAGTGATATGAAAAAGAAAAATTAATAAATTAAAATAAGGTTGAGGAAACTAGCCTAGGAAAATTTGGAAATTATAGGTGGGATTAGTTGCTGGAAGAAATGTTGGGAAGGGTAATTTTTGAAGGGAAATGTACAAAATACTCTAAGCTGCATACATTTGTTTGTAAATTGGGTGGACAAAAGGAAAGCGCTCATTAAAAATGGAATTACTGCTCTAACACAAAGTAACATTACAGAAATGTGCATCTCACAAGTATAACTGGGAAAGGATTAAGCAGCATGTTAATGACAAGAATAAGGAAAGGAAAGGCAACTTAGTATTACTTGTAGGTATTTTATCAGATACATCATAAATAAACAAACGTATATTTTAGTTTGGATGTCCTATCTCTTTCTCTCCTTTTCTCCTTTTTGGGTCTATATTATTGTCATTATCTGTAAAGACATGCCAAAAATACTAATTTCCAACTAGAAAAACATGGAAAAAAACCACTCCTACAAAAAAGTGATTCACATTTTACTTATGTTTTCATTCAATTAAGAGTGGCATATGCTTATTTCGCATGGAATAGTAAAGAATCAAGTTGCTCACAGAATTTGACGTATGTGATAAAATGTTATTTGCCATACAAAGCAGGTACCAGTATATATGTACTTCTGTTCTGTGAAGTTTTCAGATGCCAAGCATGTAGTGAAGTACAATAAAAATATTTATTGCAAGGTTAACTGACTTTTCAGTCTTGAATCAAGGATTTGGCTTCAGCTTTAATACATATGGACCAAATTCGCAGTCCTTAATTTAACTAAATTTCCATTGCATTTTGTAGTAATAGTTGCATATCGAGTAGGAAAAGGCACTTATGCCAGCAGTGATGACTGCAGATGCTCTTAAGAAATCTGCCTTTACAAGGAATTCAAGTTTCAGCGTGCCGTAATTTCTTTAATCAGTATTTCTGTACCACAATTACATCCTGTTTTTCCTGTGTTTGGTTCTTTCTGAACTACGTAACCAAAATGGAAATTTGAGAAGATGCACACCCAAGAACTTCACTTGGGATCAACTGGTACATACTGTATGGTCCACAATAACTTTAAAAGGACTGAACGAAAGAAACTCAGGTCTTTTAGCCAGTGGCACAAATGAAGCAGTTTTGACTAAATAAATGTAACAAACAAAGCACGTTTTAGTAATGATGAAAGGAACTGTAACAGAGGCATGGGGAGGGAGGGAGAACAGATTAATGTGTAAAAACGGAAGGATTGCTGGTCATTGACCACATTTATTATTAAAATGATGTAATGACCACGGGAAACAAAGCTGTTAAGAAGAAGGACATCCCAGGGGGTCATGGGTACGTACCAGGGAAACCAGGGGTGGTCTGCCCAAGGGGAGTAAAGGGGGGATGCTGCATAGCCAACTGGTGAAGCTTGGTCAACTGCAGGGCAGGATGGGAAATTAGAACTAACCAATCAAATGGAATTATTTCAGAGCAGAGAAACCATCTTACATGTTCTAAAACCGGATTAATTAAAATTATATTGCAAAAAAAAAAAAAAAGGCTAATCATTCATTCTAATCTACCATAGAGAAAAAAAAATCCAAACTGGTTATAAATGACATCTCTACTGTTATTACATGTAATGGCTATTGTTAATATTAACTAATTACTGCAGAATTACATATTGAAAGAACTCAAATATATCACATGCAAAGAAAGACCAGGATAACTGTCATTTGTTCCTGGGCCATTGTACTTTCTAGTAATTATTACATAAAGTAAGAGATGCAGCTGAGCTAACACTTGGCTGTACAGTGTATTCTTCAGGAAAGGTGTCCTTAGGCCGTGTCTTTATTCCTAGCTGTAGAAAGCCAATGTTGCCCAGAACAAATAAGAGGAAGAGGGAGAAATAGGGAGTAATTTACATGCGTGGGACTCACGTCTGGATGAGGGATGGCGTACTGCCCCTGAATCGTGAACGCCTGAGAACAAGAAGCACAGTTAAGAGAGAGGTCAGTCAGGTGGGACAAGCAGCATTCCTGTTCTCATCAGAAATGCTCCTCCTGGCTCCCAGGCTAATATCACCCTCATTGTTTTCAACACTGAGCAAAGCTTAATTGTCTTGTGCTGCTTGATAATGCTCAGCATGGGACAGAAAGACCTCAGCTGGGCTGCCTGCACACCCCTTGCAAGCAGATGCAACTGCCAATGCCCAAGCTCTGGTGACCTCAGTCCTCAGGACCCTTCTTCAACATAGCTCCATCTGCTGGGAGCAGAGCTGGAGACACCATGGAGCTGAGGAGAACGGAGTGTGGCCCCTTCCCCGCCCTGCTGCTGCATCCACCCAGCTCTACTGCTGCATGTGGGGATATACTGATGTTAAGACAGCAAGGACAGACCTGCCCAAGGGGTGTCCTTCCCTGACATCCATCTCCTGACTGCTGTGTGCCACTCTGAGCCACCTCTTCTGGTCACTGACAATCACAGGTGCTTAATAACAGCAAACGTGCCCTGGTGCACCCCATGGGGTTTGTGCCCCAGGCTGCCAGGCCAGTGGGTAGGTGAGCACATGTACCAGATATCAGCCTGTCCTGCAGTGCCTTGGCTTGGGGTCAGCATGCCAATTTGGAAACAGGAGTACAATGGAGAGCCCCATCACTTCTGGCAGCACCAGGGTGAGGTGGGGAATGTGAAGAAAGCATGTGAGTGAGGAGGGATAAAGCAGCACGCCTGGCACCAGTTCACACAGCCCTTTGTCTCTCCTGCTGGCTCTATTCAACTCTCTATAGTGGCCTAAAGGAAAAGAGATATAGAGAATTTATAATTTTCTATTATGTTTTGTGGGGCTTTTCTGAAAGGAACAGCATGCCAAAAAAATTGTAACGTGCTTGTGCTTAGACAGACAGGAAAGCAGAAGGACAAATTACACCATATAAATATTTGTAGTGGGAGAATTATAAACAGGAACAGAGCTGATTAGCTTAGTTTGCAAAATGCTTATTTGACATAAGGCATCTTAGAAAGTAGTGAATCCTCTGCAAATGATAAAAAAAATTCATTTAATGGAATTTGGATATTAAAACCTTTAATGCTCCAACTGCTTAATGCATACTTCTGCAGCAGAACTTCCCTTCCAGAGAAGAAATGTTTCATTTAGTTTTAAATTAGTTATAAAGCAAGGCTGCTATCTGGCAAACATTATGCACATAAGCAGTTTTCAGGCAGAAATGTGTACGTGGGCTCAATGGGATCATCATGGGCATATATACTCACGTGCCTCTACAGGGGATGGCCATTATAGGTGGTTTATAAATGACAAGAAAAGGTTCCAGTTCACCAAAATGGGATCACTGCTGTCAGTGGCTCTTAAGCAAGCACATATTTAAGCAAGCAAAGCATGTGCTTAAGTGTTTTACCTACTGAGGACAACCTCAAGCAAATGTTATGCTGCTTTGCTGAGTGGGAAGCGTAGCCAAGCACAGGAACAGCCTTGGGGACATTATAGGTAGAAACGGTGCAGAGTGGGGGCTTAGGTCCATCACGAAACAGTGGGGTTGGAAACACTTTGCTCTCTAAGCCTCTGTGCTGGCACACAAGTGTCCTTTCTGATTTTGGCTTTACTTCAAATGGAGCTCACGGAACACCTTTCACACAGGTGTTTCCCAAGCATTAGTCTGTCAGCCAGCAAGAAACCACTGCAAAAAAATCACCAGCAAACCTAATAGAAGTCACCCCTTCCCTCATTGCTCTGCTCCTTCACATTCGCATGCATACATACAAGAAAGAGAACAAACTGCAGAAATAACAAAAACATTCAGAGCTCAGACTAGTTTTTCTTGGGTTGTCAAAGAAAACTGCCAAAGCAGCATGGACCAGATGGGTCTTGAATTTTCTTTCCCAGTTAAAAAAAATAAAAATAAAGCTCATCACTTCTTAGGCTCCTGAAAGGTCATTTGATTGATTCAGGTTGAGAAAAACTTTTTGACTGCTTTAGTCCTTGGCAGAGGAATTGTGCCCTTCTCTGGCTAAGGCATGCCAAGTCCAAGCCTGGTAGAGGCTACTGAGACATCTGTACTGTAGCATGAGCTACAAGTCTGCTTCTATCAAATCAAGGGCAACTTTTCTACTGTCGTACTGACATTAGTAACAGCCGGAATGACCTGGTCTACAAATCTTCCTCAGTTTAAACCATAGAACTACTACAAGACGTAAAGCAAGCTGTACCCTGTGAGTACCCATCTAAGCAGCAATGAATGCGTTCAGCTTCCTTTTAGTTCTGTCATGCAGTGCAGTAATGAAGAAGCACAAGACAATTAAAAACAATACCTGAAGCAGAAGACCCCCAACTTGTTAAAGAAAACTAGAAATTTGATTTTGCTATTGTTGCTTGATTTACAAGCATTAAGCAACCCAAAACCTTTCAAGATATCCAGGACATCATTTAGAATGGAAAAAAATAACTTCTGGTAGTGTAGACAAACGTTTGGGTGGAATTAACTTTGCTGAAAAAATGTTATTTTCGGTATTAATTTCCACTTATGAAACCTAGTTAAAGCATCTTTCCATACTGACTCCCAATTTCTTGCTTAAGAATTTTCTTAAAAGTTTGCTTATTCAGAGTCTAAATTCAAAGCACGCAGAAAGTACCTGTCTCTTACACTCTTTTTCACATCAACAAGGTTGCATTAGAAAAGTGAAAACACTTTTTCAACCGATAAAATTGAAGATGACAAGCTATTAGACCTTCAAATAAGACCCTTTCAATTATTTATACAAACTGCTCAGAGCACCCTAGCAAACAGTTTTAAATACTTTTGACTAATCATATGCAGAGACAGTGTTTGAAGGTAGTGGCAACTATGGTACTGGTAACATGGGCTGCTGCATATATAGATACATACTTCTTAAAGGAAAGCACTGCACTGTAAACTTAATACATGTATATATATATATATGAAGTAAATTATTCTGACCTTTCACTTATAGACCAATTTCTGGGAAATTACTTTAAATTTAAATTGAGCTTTTGTCACTAAGAAAGCAGATTCCTTATTGTGAAGACAACTGAGAGTACTAAACCTGAACACCAGGAACTGAAAGCTACTACATCCAGATTATGAAAATCTGGAGATACATCACAATCTATCATTACAGAGTAGAAGGTAAAAAAGACCCTGAGACAAAAATTCAGAGAAAGCTCATTACAGGGGCCTCTCAGAAGCACTGCTGCTTTGATGTATGCTCGAGATATGCAGGAGCTTCCTTACAAACCGGCAGACCGGTAGGCAGGGGTTTCCATACCATCAATAGTACTGGCAGCACCTTCTGCCTTCTGCCACAGCAGGAACCCTGTGTATAGTTTCCCCTATGATCTCCAAATTGCCTACTGGGGTGAGACATGGTCTTTAGGACTGCTGTGCCTGCAGCCCACACCCCACAACAGGGTGATGATCTGATTAGCTGCACTAATGGGAAGGGAGGTGGGACTTGCCTGTAAACGTTCCATCATGCAGGTGAGTAGCTCTTCCCACTGGGTAACTGCTTAAAAAGGGGCCTTGCCATCATCTATGGGAAAGATTTTGCTGGGCGGGGGTGCCTTACTGCCAGAGAGGCTTCACATACGTGAATCCCAAGCAGAGAGATGGCTGACTTCCTCTAGGCCATGTTTAGGAGACCAGTTTCCCCTTGAGTTGGGCAGGGCTTGCAGCACCTCACTCTTCCATATTTGCACATATCTGGGCAGCGCTGCTCTTAGGCTCCTGTGGTGTTTTTAGGATGGATATCTGTTGTGTTCACTGCTGGCTCATCCCGTACTAAAACTGCATTCCCCTTGCAATGGATGATGGCAAAGCAAACTCCTGCAGGTTGCAGACCCATTTCAGAGCATTATCAAAAGACAAGGAAGAGCCACATTGAATATGGGTTTTCAAAGACAGATGAGAACCCTGACTGATAAAGCTTAAGATGAAGAGGGAATTATCAAAACTACACTTTATAAAAAAGAAACAAGAAAGCCTTGTGTTATCAATAAGGCTGTTGCATACCATGGTTAGAAAAGTCGGCACTTGCAAGTCTGTAGTTCCTGTAATCTCAGAACCCCACGGCTACTTGGTCCTGAGGGACTATAAGCCATAGAAATTACAAGTGTGCAAACTTTTACTGCAAAATGCACTATTTGGTGCTAAAAATATGAAAACTATGGAATGTTATGCCTTTCATGAGCAGAGACATCCTGCTCTTTGGTCATCTCTGAAAAGTTGACAAAACTGCTTATACTGCTAGTGTAGCTGCAAAATAAGAGTGAAAAAAACCAACCCTACAATAAGCAGTTTTGCCCCATTCAGGGAGATTCTGATTTGAATACCTCTAATTTTGCAGAAGGTAAACTCTTCTTAACTACAGAAGTTGATTTTAAATCTTGGTAAAATACCAGTTACCACAGTCTTGCATCAAATTTGCAATGCAGTGTTCTCCTTTCCTGCAAACTGTTAGCACACAGAGTAGACAAAGCACACCAATACTATACCAGGCAAAAAAGAGTAAGTGTTGAAAACTAACAGGCGCTGGCTGAGGTTGGGCCAAGACGGTGTGGTTTCCAGCTGAAGCCAAAATGGTGTCTGCTCTTACCTGGCCACCTGCAAAAATGATAGGTGCAGAGGCAGGTTTGGGACGGTAGGGGATGGTGGCACCTTTGGGTGGGGACTGCAGACAAAAACACAAAGCAATCAAAATCCAGAATGAAGCAGAACTCGTATTAAAAAATAATAAATAAATAACTCCTTATCTTGGTCACCTCAAACTACAGGGTGTGCAGCTAACCCAGTCCAGCCCATACCACCCTGCCCTCCAGCCCATCAGCCGAAAAGCAAGCCAGAGGTCAGTTGCCTCGGGCATTGAGGGGAAGAGCTGTGGTCCCACCTGCACAGCTGAAACAGGCAGTGCTGGTATTTGTGGGTTCATTACCGCCATCATCAGATGAAGCTATGAAGCTTCATTAAGTATGTCAAGGCATTTCAGGAAACATGGGCACAATTTTGAAATTCGTTGATGTTTTGGGAGAATCCAGCCTGGGCTCTTGCTTGGTTAACACAAAGTGCATCTCCTGCTTACTGATCTTTCCTACACCGCTACACTTCCAGCTTTCTTGCTTTACCGACTCAATTAAGTCAGCTGTTCAATTGCAGATGACCAGCCTGATCCTGCCTTTCATCTGACTGAGCTGGAAGGTTGGAGAAAAATCCTGCCAGCTTCAGCAGGAGCACCACCACCACCTTCATAATGCATGGGAATAGAGTTTGTTCCCTGTAGTGCAAGCAAGGACCCCATGGGAAAATCCATGACCGAGGCCAACTTTCTCCTTGTAAATAAAGCAGAAGCACCTGCCTGTAAAAAACAGCTTCAAACTGTCTGCGCAATGCCTAGCAGAATGGTGCCCTGGTGCAAGTGCACTAACTACAACTAAAGAAGGTGACAATAATCCCACTTCCATTAATTAATGTCATACTTCGTGCCAATGAAAGTGTTTGTTGCCAAATTAAACATATGCTGCAAATTATAACACATTCATGTTCTGAGTTATTTAAAAGTTTGAAGAAGCAAATTGTAGTTAAACCAGTGTCACCTTAACGCTGCTTGCGAATTGACTTAAGTTAGAATTAAGGGCTTATAATGTCTAAACTAGCTATTTAAAACTTGTCTCTGCCTGCAGAGAAATAGGGCTGTGTGTCTCCGATTCTGAGAAGTGGCTTCTCTCATCCTTAGCAAATAATGATTTATTGCACAAATGTCACTTGGACAATAGACTGTACACTATATTCACAGAGCTGATATCTGTTGCCGTCACATACGCTATCTCTAACAAAGTAAAATGATTTTTTAATATTTTATGTTCTCTTGCATTTTTATAAAGAATTTCCTTCCTTGCAGCAGTTAAAAAATGAAGCAAGAGTCACTTTTCCCCAGTAAAACAATGGAGATTTATTAATTTTTATGCTTTTATTTGCATTAGGCTGTATTACATTTTGATGCAAAGGTTGTGTGTCATTTTGATCCACTGCACACTTCTGAAGAGCCCGTAACTGTAGTTCTGTCTAAACACTCTGCTCTTACTTCCCTTTTTAAAGAGTAACAGAAGAGTCGGGTGTCAGGGATCATAATGACACAGCCCTTGACTAGGCTTAGGTAAAAAAACAAACCAAAAAAACACAGAAATTTTTCCAGCAGAAAATGTGATAAAAGGTGAGATGCTTCACTTTCTGTGTCAAAAATTATGGTTACTTTATCAAAATATTTTATATTGATTTCCTGAAATTTTGTTTTTTCCAAACTTCTATTCAACTTAATCAGTTGAAAAAATTATGGGCATTTTTAGAAAGGATTAAAATGCCCAGATTTTGTATAAATTATTTTTGCATCATTTAATCTAAGAGTTAAAAAACTGGCCTTTACATTCTGGCCTTATGCAATGACTTGACCCTAAGGAAGCAAAATGTCCTGGTGAAGCTAAATTATGCTAGTAAATATTTTTTATATTTTAAACAAGACTTAGAGATTTTCTGTCCTATTCTGCATCAGAACAAAATACTTTTCTCTCCGAAAGGGCTGCAGCTCCACTCTGGACCTAGTTTGTTATTTGGCAGTATTGTGAGGTCCCTGGTCTCTGATTGCTAAACCCTGCTTTGAGAGCCTCTCAAACACCAGGAAAGGCACATTCTAACAAAGTCCTCTTGAAATCCCTGGCACGGGAAGGGCAGGCAGCACCCGTGGGGACACCACTGAAATAATTAATGACATCCTTGAGCATCTTCTGAATGAGGGGAGATCATGTCAAGTGCTCTCTTACCTCCAGCATGACCACGCATATTTGTTTCACACACTGGATGATGGCGTCGGGGGTGCCAGATATAGTCACTGCGCGCTCCGTCGAGTTTGGTAGCATGTCCCCCGCGACCTGCACCTGGGCTCCTGTGGACTTGAGCAGAGATAAAGCAAAGAGAGCGTCACTGTCAAGCAGGTGACCTCTCAAAAGGCCAGTCAAGCACCTCTCCAAAGCCAGTGATGCACCGATGTGATGGAGGCGGTGCACCTCTAAACTGTTCTGTCTTTTCTTTGCCAGATACATGATAAGAGTGCGTATGCAAATTTGTGCCCAGACAGGATAATTGGGGTCTGGCAGGACATGGATTTGACTGTTCAAGCCAATTTGCAAACGCTCCCACCCTTCCTAGGAAGATTAGTCGTCTGTAGCGGTTAGCAAATCAAACTCTGACCTGAATTTCAGGGCAAGTATTTTAACCCCCTCGAAGACAGACAGTTGCAATGCTGACTGAAAAAGGAAAAAGAAGTACTAATTAAAAAAAAAAAAAAAAGGAAAAAAGTACTGACAACTGAAGAAGGTCTGGTAATCAAATAAATTGCAGATAAATGGCTCTTTCTTCCACTGATGGCTAACTTGTGTATCTGGATGAAATTTGGGGCTGCCTTATGCTCTGGAATATCTCAGAATGGTACAGAAACACTTCTAAATTATAATTAGTGTTGATTAAATATATGCATATCATCAACTTTTAGCTCATTAATGAACTCAAGGAAGTAAAGAACTAATGAGCTATTTCTTTGTTTCGTTTGTGTTTTTTTTTCTTTTAATTTTTATTTGATCTTGGCAGTAATGTAACTTATTTAAGCAAAAAAAAAATCTCCAAAGAAAGAAGCAATACATGAGGCTAAAACAATCTCTGGCAGTATTTCACAAACACCCTGAAAAGGTCTTTCAGTCAACAGAAAGAACACTGGACATCTCATATTTAGTTAACAGTTTCACATATTACAAAAAAAATCTATTCCTGACACTGCAATGCAGTATATTGGGCTACTAAAACCCCCATATTTTCTGTAACCACTGACTTTGTGTCAGTCCACAAGGAGTTAATTTGTTTTCCTGATGGTTACATACAGCACATGCTATTCTTCTTTCCAAAGAATGATTAAATTACTGATTACATCTTCTGTTCACCGGTGTTGTTTAAGGCCAGAATATCAATTCCTTGCTCTACAATAGGCTTTGGAATTTCGCCATAATTTGATCATGCTTTGCTTTTCTTTTTTCTGTATAATCTTATCTTGAAAATAGCACAGCAACCCTACATGTTGTTCCCGGGTACATGACTGAACAGAAAAGACCATCTCTCGTGCAACTGCTGTACAGTGTGTTGAATGATGATGAAATTAAATCACATCTCAAGACAGATGCTGCTTTTATTCTGGTTGATTGTATTTGTTGTTTAACATACAGTTCTGGTATCTGTACATCTAGCACAACATACTCTGCCAAATACTGCAGTTATTTATAAATTTGCTTCCAGTACCCATCTTGCTTATTCTTTGACTTTGGTCATGTATCAGCAACAAAAAAAAATACATAATATTTTGTCCATTTCCCTTATACTTATGAAAATGTGCAGTGTGACTTCTCACTACATTAGCCTTATCAAACCACTTATTTGGCCAAACACTATCCTCTTATTTCCTTCTACCAGATTAGTCGGTAATTGCTTCTAAAACGATGCTCACCACAATAATCACTTCAGCCATTTAATGTACACAGACCAATCTCACCTTTAAAAACCTATGTCCTAAAAGCATTCACTCAGTGTCCTGGATGAGGTCACCAATATTCAAAATAAAATCTGAAGTGTCAACCCTAGAGCTAAGCACTCAACAGCACATGGTTCACACTCATGCCAGCACCTATTTTAACACAACTAAGAAACCAGCTGGATTCCCACTGCCTGACATCTTTCCTGGACACCAAGGGATCTGGAGGACCAAGAGAAATCATATCTCCTGGCTAAGGTTGTCTCTGACTGTGTGGTCTGAAAGTAGCTCTGCCTTCTCCAGTGCCAAGGCTTTGGCCTGGTTTCGCCTGCTGCCTGCCATGGCAGCAGCATGCAGTCTCTTGGGTTTCCTCAGCCACCCAGACACAAATTGCTGCAAACACCAACAATCCAGTGGCCATCCAGAATCTGAGCCAGAAACGTGCCATGTGTAAGGCAAACTGAACTGAAGTGCATTTCCTTCCACCCAGGAAATGCACTTCAACACACTAAGACTTTCTCCCATCCGTACAAAGTTCTCTGATAAAGCTTTTTTTGGACTAAAGACAAAAATAGAGAGGGGGTTTCCTATGGCCCCAACAGCTACACAGAAATAATGTTTTCTTCGCCTCAGTATCATCAAGTGACTCCTTTCTCCCACATCTCAGGAGATGGTTTGACTATAAGGACTACTGAGAGGCATAGCTCCCAGACTCTTTGATGAAAAATAAAGCAACAGCATTCCAAGAAAAAACCCCAACTGACTTGTAATTGCCTTTTATTTGCAGGTCTCAGCAAGCACAGAGACCCCTTCAAATGGCAGGGTTCTGAATTGTTTTTCTGCGAGTTTATAGCAAACGACCCATGCGTGTTTTCATGAACACAGTTTACACAGCAAGAGGCACATGGAGGAGCAACATGCTGTTTGCTTGGCAGACTGTGAAACAGCTTTTGGCAGCTCTGTCAGCTACTGGAAGCGGTACATGATGCTTTTACTTCCCTGTTCACAAGGACAGAAAAGACCCTTTTCAGCAGTGGTCTTCAGAGGGAACTTTCTTAAAAGGCAACAGGATGAGACACCTGATGGTTCTCTGTTCTCACCTTTCCTTCCCAGGGCTACCATAAACTAACATTTCATAGCAAATCCTGGACATATTGTCCACTCCTCCTTGACATTTGGTCAAATTTTCTTTGATAGAAGAACATCTGATAACGTTTTTTCAAGTTTGAAATTAATCTTAAAAGCTTAATTTAACCTACTGCCTTGAATCTGCATTTTAGATAAAAAAAGGAAGTTTGAATTTGGTAGAACCTGTCAAAAGCTTATGTGCTGACACAGTCAAATGGTAAGAAAAGGATCAGCATATTATCTTGATATTCAACACCTCATCCCATTTTGAGATAGCAATGTAGAAGGGGTACTGTCACTTTCTTCAGAATAAAAATGTATTTTTCTTTGCCATATCTTGCCTCAAAGACTAATGTATTGTAAAGCTGGCTTTTTTAAGTTCATGTATGGTCTTTAGCTTCAAGGAAGGTAGAAGGGTACAGCAGTGCTGGACCCCTGCTTCCCCCAGAGCAATTTTTTTCCAGGTTTTTCACTCAATACATGCTCTCCTTCTTGCAATGAGCGAAGTGTTGTGGATGATGCTGGCAGAACACGCTCTTTTAAACGGCTGTGGTAGGACGCCAAGCTAGCCAGCGTTCCTGGTAGACATCCCGAGACTTACCTCCCTGATTTCTTTGATTTTGGAACCCCCTTTTCCTATAAGAGATCCACACTGACTTGCTGGGACGACGAGCCGCAGCGTTACAGGTGGTTTGCTTGTCACCGTGCTGTTTGTCATTGAAGCGTTTATGTCCTGCAATCACAACATCAGTGAGAATTAGTGGAGGGTTTGTCATTCCTGGTGAATGCTGAAGGGCTCAGAGCAAATGCCTGAGCTGTTCCTGGAGACCTGAGGAGCGTGCAACTAGTCGTGGTTTGTTTCTGTTGCAGATAAATCCTGTGATATGCCATGAGCACAAACCACACCAGCAACCTGTGCCAGAGGAAGGGACCCTCTTGCTGCCTGGCTTTTCAAATCCACACTGCGGGACCAGAGGACAGTCTCAGGCAAGTGTAGGAGGAGAAGGAGGAGGAGGAGGAGCTGGTGTCTGTCATTTAGACCAGCCAAAGCAGATAGAAAAGACAAAGAGGTTTTTGAGTTCACAGGCCCCCAAGTCCTGATTTGGTCTCTTTCCCACCATCTCAATAATAGAACACTTCTACTAAATGATATGTCTTTACATTTCACACAATTTCTTCTCAGGTTTGATGCAAAGAAAAAAGGTTAAAAAAGGGAGTGACAAAAAATCTGTGAATAATCCAACACAGAGAAAATTTTATTATTTTGATAAATATTTTGCTGCTTCCCAGTTTTAATTTTGCTTTTGTAGCAGATTCGTGAGTATTTGTAGCACTACGTAATTTCTAAAATCTTTTCTACCACAACTGTTAACTAGTGTACAAAGAGCTCAGCAGAACAGCAATTACCTGCATCTAGGTCAGGTAACCTATACCCATGTACCTCGTTATCCAATAAAACTACACTCTTCTTATGAGCATTTCAATATACCACTTGTTGCAAGGTTTAGATTCTTTCAAATACATTTGGTTTGTTCCAAATCTTCTCTGCAAGACAAAACAATCCCTCTGGTGTCTTCATCACAGAGGAAAAGATAAAGCTTATTTTCCCCACTGATGAAGGCGATACTGTTGAGAGCACATAGGATCACACACAAAAAAAAGCCACAAGCTGCATGGCACCTGTCCAACAGCTCATGAGAGTCTCAGTGGGGTTTGCTAACATTAGCTGTGAGCTTAGAAGACCGTCTTATTAATCTGTGAGGTGGCATGGCACAGCTATCACACCCTCTCAGAAATGCTACCCAAAAGATTAGGGCAGGAGCAACAGCAAACTCATATCCATTTAACTCATTTATGATGCAACAAGAGTTCCAGCAGACAGAATTGATGCAACTCCTTACTTTCTTATCAGCAATACCACTTATTAAAATATAATAATAATAAAAAAGCACCTATACTGTATGTTCAGGCTCTCACATTAAAAAAAAAAAAAAAAAGTACTTTAAACAACTCTTCATGCCTTGCTGAACCAACATGGGAGCTCAGTGACACCAGCACTGATTTGTACAGTACCTACACATTTCTGATGGCAGCATTCTCACGTCCAATAAATGGCTCAGTATGACCTTGCTTAGCTTAAAAGAAAAGAAAAAAATGGAATTTGAATGGAATGAGGCATTGCTGCACACCACATGACAGCTATCAAATCATTCCTCTGCCAGCCAGTAACTCATATTTTGTTTGTGCCTGTGTCAGCGAGAGATTGCAATCTGAAATAAAGCGAGAGGGATAACTGATTTTTGCAGCACCCATGTATCTGAAATAAAGCCCAAGTCATGTCCATTTTTCAGGGGGATGATGGCATCTCACTATGTCATGTTTGTGTTCAGGTAGAGGCATGTGATCATTCAGACATAGGTAAATAACCCTCTTCAGCCACCCAGCGCAACCCTGATAATGTCTCCTACTTCTATATCATATCTAGCCTGTCCTGAGAGCTATTGCTGCACTTACTGCTTCCAAAAGAACTTCACAAAAATTGGAAGCCACTATTCCCTTTATTTTCTCCTTATCATTCAAAAAGAGCAAAATCCAAACACACAGCTTCAGCAACACAACCATAATGGTATCAGTCCAGCTTAAAAACACAACAAAAGAGAAATTAATGGGAAAAAATCCCTCCCAAAACTGCAGGCTCCCAAGTGGGGTTGGCTGGAAACTTTCTCACAGAAGAGCTGCTTTTCAAACTGGGATATTCCTATTTCTTTAACCTCTTACTGTCTTTGGCACTGCATCCATTTTCTTGGGGCTCTGGCAGACACTAGAGCTGGACCTTGTGTGGCTTTCTGCCTGCTTGCCTGAGCTGCTCCCCAGTCAGGATGGGCTAACTGGGAACTGGAACTGGTGGGAAAGCCAGCTCCCAGTGTTGAAACCATGCAGCTTCCTTAGCTCCTGGCATCCCAGAGTCACAGTGTCTAGTGCTTCCCATGGCAGGCAAACCTGGCAGCTCAGAAATCTGCCAAACCTTGGGAGGAAAACATAAAAATTCTTCTTTACTGGTTTCTAAATGAAATGCTAAACCTGCCAATTTCCACAGCAAATATGATCAGTCTGTGAGGTGGCTCCTCCACTTGGTAATGGCCACCCACAGGACTTACCTTAGTTGTAGCAGCAGGAGTTAGTATTTGTCAAAAAGGCACTATCTCAGTTGCTTTTATTGCCTTGCCTTTATCTCCTCCCTATTCCTTAAGCTGAGTAATTTCTTCATCATAAACGTTTGCAAATGAACAAGGACCCTGACAAACTTTTTCTTATTTCTTTGGAGAAGGTCTGACCACTGAGCTCTGCCTGCTGTTTTTTCCAGCACATAATTACCACTTGTTTCCAGTGGATTATGCATATTTATACCCAAAACCAGAGCTCCCCCACTAACCAGTGAATTTATAGCTGCATTTCTTGGGTCTCAGCCTCCAGTTTGGAAATAACTGCTCTAAAATGTCCTCTCTTGCAACTCCAGTGCTCTGCCTGGGTTAGTCTCATTTTTTAACAACTCTGTTTTTGCTCTACAGTGAATATTTTAGTTGTTTATGTAATTATCTACGTAGCTTGTTCATTAATCATCAGGCTGCTACAAGATCACCTTTTATTAGGAAGGTTGTCAAAGCAGACTGATATAAAGCTGCAAAGCAACTGCACAAAGAACACTCCTTCCATCCTTCCTTTTTTTTAATCTGACAAAATTTTGAGACTTTTGCTAACATTAGAAAAGCATTACAGGGCTCCCATGTCTTCCTAGACCTCCTCATCCCTGGCTATACAGCTGTAGGATTGAAATTAAGGGTTCAACATGCATCTTTTTTTGTTCTGTTTGAAGGTAGCTGCGATAACCAGAACTGGTCCAGGCACCGTCTGTTCTGGGATCTTCACTTTTTTGAATGGCTGAAGAAATCTCCAAAACAAATATATGCATGAAAAATACAACTTGGTAGCTAGCTCATTTGTAATTTCTGAAACAGACTTTATTTTGCCTCCAAACTGTTACAGTTATCTAATTTTATTGAACAGGAGGAATAATTACATGAAACCTAAGTGATTGTATGAGACTTTTTTCTTTACCACTGATTTTTTAATATACCAGAAGCCAATTATATTAAAATTAAATACAGATATTTCCGAATATATAACCACAGTAGCTGATCTGCAGGGAGTGCCAATACTGCTTTGCTAATACCCACATGTAAAGTCCAGATTACCCTCTAAAATTTAGAAGGGTAAATATGTATAAATCCAGTCAGATGCCTGAATTTCAAATTTCTTTGGTTATTGCTAGCTATAGCACTTTCCAAGACTACGGTGTGCTGGGTGGTGGGGTGGGAAACTGATGCTGTGCAGTATTCAATGTTTTTGTGACAGTGTTATTTGCACTGGGTTCTCATTTTTGCGGAAAAAGACAGAGATTACCTCTATTAATGGTTCCCTCAGCATTTTTTCAGGATAAAACCCTAAACAGAATGTGTTTTTCATGTAGAGAGTAGAGTTTGCTCTCTCCAGGTCTCCATGTTACCATACATTAAGCTGCCTCTTAAACCAGAAGAAACAGGGATTGGTACAAGATGGGTAGGAGATAAAAGTGAGAAAGAGATGACAACAGGTAGTTTTAAAATTGGGCTGGACAGAATTACTTGTGTGGTTCTGCGGGACTTATCTTCAAAATAATTATTATCTCATTAACTACTGGTACGGAAAAAAAATAATTAGCATTCTTATAAAATGTACCATGCCACAAAACCAGGGTATGTTAGCAACATGCTGAAAGATTGGAGTATCACACAGGAAGATCTGAAAACTCATGAAGGATTGAAGAAATATAAATGGAATTAATATCTGCAGTACAAAAAAGGGGCTGCTCTCCCCCATTTTTCTGGGGGCTGATAGGAACGTCTGCTGAGACTAAAAAAGTCCCCATGATAAAACCTGAGCAGGAGTTGGGGATACCTGCCAGGCACAGCACGGTTGAGTGCAAAACATTACACTAGAAGGAGGTGAAGCATTTCCAGCTGTGATAGGAATATGTTAAGATGGTAACTAGGACAGGGGACTGTTAGTGCCATTTAATAAGGCCTTGTAGGACTTCATTTGCAACCTGTCCACAATTAACACACACATTTAACATAAAATGTAACTGGAAAAAGGCAGAAAGGGACTACTAGAGTCACAAGAGGGGTGGGGAATGCATCCTCTGAAACACTGAGGTTGGCTCACTTACTTTGGCAAAAGCAAAGGGGTAAGGGGATAAAACTGGTTTTTAAAAATACATCTAAGAGGGAAATCCTGAAAGATGGAAAGTCAATAATTACTTAAACTAATGGACAGTGCTGGCACAGAAACAAAGCTGCATAAACTGTTTGTGAATAAATTCAGGTGAGGAGTGAAAAGAAGATGTCTAAGTGTCAGAGAACCGAGGGTGTCGATCCAGTGTTGGGAAACAGAAAAGAAATTAATTAGTTTACAATCATGCTGTGAAGGTGCAAGCTGCAAGACATACTTCTTATGCTAGGAGACAACTGCATCTGATGACACACAAGGTCTCTTCTAGTCCTGTTGCTCTAAATGCGAACAATAACCGTGGGTAAATAACGGCACACACTGACATTTCTCATCAATGCCAGCATCTCCCACTACTATGGGGAGATGTGGAGACTAACCTCACTGACTTGGAGAAATAATTACTGTTAAGAAAGGAATTCACATCCCTCTAGTTTAATCATTGATGGAGAGATAGAATCACTTTATCCAGCTGCAGGTAGTTCAGCCCACCTGTCTGCAGGCTTTTCCTTTAGGAGAAGGTGAATTGCCTTCTGCCTCTGTCTCTCCAGAGAGGACAGGAGAGATGCCTGGACTAGACGCACAATTTTTGATAGTAGAGGGAGTTAAATCCTCTCCTGAGTGACCAGGGTTTGTGTTCGGCTGTCTTTTCTGTGAGGTCTCCCATTAAAGTGGTGACCATATCTAATTGTAGTTGGTTCATGAAACTTAAAGAGATTCCAGCACTTTAGGTACATATCTGCTCAGAACAGTTATTCTATGGTAAATTGAGCTCCTGCCTCACTTACTCTTAGTGCCTTTATTTTAATTAATTTTAAAAGCCAAGCTTTAAATATGGTATTTTGTAATTGGTAATCATATGGTTTGTTTTTAAAATAAAAATTTTCCAGTTAAATGAGTTATATATTCATTTTGACATATATAAAATTTACATCAATACCAAATAGAATCACATAAAAGCAGAGCTAAAAGTTATGCAATTATTCTTTTCAAATCAAACCCACAATGGGACTAGAAATTTTCCAAGACATTTTTCCTACCATTAGAACACATTACTAGAAGCAATTGCTTTCCCCTGAAGCCTCCAAAAAGCAAAAGAAATGATCAAACAGCTTGTAAATTGACCCATTATTTTTCTTCAGTGTTACTGCCAAAAGCATTTATAAAAATGCAACCACTTTCATTGCTATTAAATAGAACATTAAACAAATCATACTTAACATTAAAGCAAACATGAGAAAATTCAAACAGTGTTTGTATTTCAACTTGAAGAGAGAAAAAACCGTATTTTATTTGCTTACCTCTTCAAATTTTAGTGCAATCATAGAAAAAGCTTTAAAAATCGCATCTGTTGGGCCTGTTATTGTCACAATTCTCTCTGGACAGGAACCTTCTGAAATATTGATTCGAGCACCACTCTGTCAAAAAGAACAAATAGTTTTCAAGTTTATGCTTCCCAGGGAGCAAACTAAGTAGGATTAGTGGTATAGTTTGGGAAGGAGTATCTTGAGACACAGAATTCCCTCCCCTACAACTGCAGCCCCAACATCCTATAATTTCAGCATAAACTGATCACACTCCAAAAATTCATCTAACTGCAGGAAGCCAGATTCTGTCTGGGTAAATACTTATACAGCCTTCATTGCCATATGCAAATAGTGCCTCTGTGAATAATTGCATAATCAAGTCTTTCCCCTTCCCTCTTGCAGACTTAAACTTAGGTAGGACCACAGCTGCTGAATTTCAGATGAGGTGGTTGTCTCCAGGGAGCATCAACACCTCCCAGGAAAGCTCCTTGGTTTGGAGGTGCCAGGTAGATCAAGCCCAGCCCCCAAACTCAGGACTCGATCTATCCTGTGGGGGAATTGCTCTACACTGCGGAGAAGGTTCGTTATAGATGTGTCTCAAGTGAAGACAGTCAATTAACATGCACTGAACAACCCTTTAAAGGAGTAGCGGTAGGACAGGCAACATTAATGGTGTTATCTCTTTCAGGTAAGGAATGAGTTAGAAAACCGTAAGTCTTGGAGACAAGCCAGGGTGGCTCTCAGATATACTTAGTCCCCCTTTTCTTGTGGCTGTGGCAGTGCAGAGAAACCCCCTAAACCAGATGTAAATATATTTAAGAGGATCTTGGTGTAGTTAATGATCAAATTGGGTTCAGGTAAGACCCACTCTATGCTTTCCCTGAGGTTTCAGGCACAGAAATATGTTAGTACAAGTCACTGGAGCCTCAGCTCAGCCACAGGCACCGATCTTCTCAAGGATCTAGGCTTGTAGCAAATATGAGGTAATTTGGGTTAATTTGGCCCTTTGCCTTCAGGGTTACCACAAATCATCTGATGTATTGTGTGTCTGAGCCCTTATTCATGTGCTTACTGCTGCTCAACAGCAAGATATCCTATTTCCCAATATGATAAACAAACATTACAAGAAAAAACCCTCAAACTCAACACTATTGATTGGAAAATCTTGCTGCCACAGACTCGGCTGGCAGACATACTCAATGTTCATAAATAAGAACGCTTCTTCCCTGGAAGAGTTCAAGGCCAGGCTGGATGGAGCTTTGAGCAATCTGGTATACTGGAAGGTGTCCCTGCCCAGAGCAGGGGGCTTGGAACAAGATGATCTTTAAGGTCCATTTCAACTCCAACCATTCTACGATTCTACAGTAAGAAATGGCAGCAGACACTTCTTCTGACAGGACAGTCAGAGTGGGACCAGCCCTCATCAAATACAAGGCCTGCCTTTGCCCCACCACTGCCTTTTCCCACCCAAAGCACAGCTTTTCTGGGGCCACGGGAGCCTGTCTAAAAGATCGCTCCACCATGGGTCAGCAGTAGCCAAAATTCACAGATGTTACTTCTTCTTTGGCTGAGCGGTCACAGCAGAGCTACAACATTTAAATGGTGACCTCTGTATTTGCATAGGAAGTTAACAACCACAGAGCACAGAACCAAGGGTTTTGTATATTTTTTTAGGCCTGAAGTTGTCTCTGACATTCCCTCAGTGACAGAAGAAGACATAGTTGCATTTAATTTCATAAAGATGGCATGCAACTTGCCCCATCTGTCAGGAAAGTAAAAATAAAGTTCCATTTTTCTTTTAAAGAAGGACTGAAAAAGGCAGTAATTTATAGGAGGACTAAGTTATCATGTGGGGACATAGCCTCTTAGACCTGTGCTGATATAAAGAAGCCCGGTGATGGCTTCCCTTCTGTGTGTGCAATTTATATCCAAAGATATCTGCCCAAGATCATAATTAATAATTAAAATGAAATGTGCTTAATCAACTGGTAAGATTGCCTAGTATATTGGAAACATTTTTTATTGTATATTTAAGTCTTAGCAAATCTACTCATGTATGAAAACATGGGTGAAAGCTCTTATAATCAAAAAAGGAGCTCTGAACTCAGTCCATGTACCAATGAACTCCCTATTGTGCATATTTAAAGATGAATCTCAGCAATTTTCTTTACTACAAATACTATGGAGACTTCCCTGCCACAGACCTTCTATCAGTGTATAAAACAACACCGCAGCTGACAGAATAATGTACTGCATATTTACCAGAAGCAAACTGACTTTTCTTGAGGCATCCTCTATTCACTTTGCAATCCTAAAGTTTTAAACAGTAGGATTTGGCTTTTGACTTATGCTTTTAGCACTTGCTTTGAAGAAGGAAAATTGCATGGATCTCCAGGTAAGATGTGCTGCCTTGCAGGACAAGTGTGGGCTGCCTGTAACTTCCACCTAGGCATGACCCTCTGAAGACAGTGCAGCTTGCTCTGTGGCAGGGGAAGAAACTAGTGGACACTGGGGAGACTGTGGCTTATGCAGTACCATGTTTTAGTTCATCTTTTTATGTCTACAGCCTTTTCAAAGGATGTGAATGGTGGGCGTGCAGGTCTATCCCGTCCACATCCTATGCACAGCTGCAAAACAACAAACAGTTAAGGCTTTGCCAAGACATGGTAGAGGGATCCTTTGGCTTATGCAAGTCTGGATCCAGCTCTGCTAGGAATGTGTCTACCCTCAGACTTCACGCAGCATCAGTCTAATTCTTGGTTTCAGATTTTGGAAACTCTCTACCAAGAGGCTGAGCTGTGTGCTGGACTGATCTTGGTATGCCAAAGAAAGATACCGTGGTTTTAATGCACAGAATCATGCTGGCTAAGCTGTTCCCAAGATAAGAGAGCAGCAGGCGTATTGCTATGGGAATGAAAGACTCCAGACTGCTGCAGCGATAAGGAGGTTATATTCACAACAATGTTTAATTTGAGCCAGCGCGTTTACACACAACCACTTGCAAAGAGCGGTGATGTTAAATGAACTGCCCACTTGATGGCAGTGTCGCTCTGCGCAGGCTGAACTTCCCTGAATTCTCCCCACCTGAGCTGGGAAGACAGGCAAGTAAAGACATCAAGGCTCGTCTTACCTCCTCCCTCATCTTCTTCACTGTCTCACCTTTCTGTTAAAGAAACAGGAAAAAAAAAGTTAGCCTGGGCTGATGAAGTGAACTGATATACAATATTTTGACATGACAATAAAGAGAGAAAGTAATTTCCTGACCTTTCCGATAATGCTTCCAACCTCCTGAAACAGAAAAAAAAGACACCGTGAATGATATGATTTGCTACAGAAGAGCATTTGCTCTGCTCCTAAGCTATTTCACTGTCATTTATTTCAAACTTGCAATGTGAAGTCTAGCCCCCTTCCATTTTTGCTATATACAAATATGTCATGTTAGATACAAAAGGGTGGACTGAGAATGCAGCTTTGCAGCCTACTGATTGTGCAGAACACCTTTAACAGAAACTGATCTTGCAGTTACAGATCAATCCTGTTACTATAAACATAGATAGACCCCTATCAGAGAATGAAAATTTCAGAAATAATAGAGCTGCACAACCTGCTAGAGAAAATGGATGTAACACAAGCATCAAAATAATTGCTGATCTCTCTGAGGCCAGGCATTTACCCTCTTACACCATATAACAGCTACAGCTGAATTTCCCTGCTACCCAGTGTTATTGCATAAACACCTGGTGTCCTGTCTTAATCTCCCTATTAAGCACTTACAGAACAATAACTGCTAATCACTTTTTAGGGATTTGGGAATTGCTACTGGGCTCCCACAATATTCCATGAAGGGACAGAAAATACTAAGAAATGTCAGTATGAACATACCATAGGAGAACAAATTGGCAGTTCTGGCATAATCCCAAGAGTTAAAAACGCAGTGCATAAAACCAACAGGTAGCAAAACTGAAGCTAATAAATCTAAAATGAATAGCCTGGACACATTACACTAATCATGCAGGTGTGACATCAGGCTGGAAATCATCTGAGACCAGCGAAAGGAAAACAAACTCCTCTCCTATACTCAGATTGTGAAATCTACTTTAATGGTTAAAGACTCTCACATGGCTGACCTGTCCCAGACATACGATATATAGTTCCCTCCCTGCCCTCCCAGCCCATATGTTTGACCCATTCTGAAACACAGTCCAAAGAGTAAGATTTAAGAAATTGTCCTCTATTTCTCTATCCAATGAGGGACTCATGATAAAGTGGTACTAACTTCACCCTGCAGTACAGGACTACTTGGAGTGACTTTGAGAGTACTATTTCTCATAATATGAAGCTTCTTGTCCTTGCAGCTCCTCACATCCTGCTCACAAGACGTGAAGACTTTGCAGTGAAAAGATGACATCTCAATGAAGAACTTGGGTGGATGGTTCCTTTGCACTCTCTGCAAGTCTGCAGATAACACGAGACTGGGAGATACACTACAGGACAAGGCCGCTATTTGGAGTTACCTACACAGGCTGGAGAAATGGGCTGAGAGAAACCTCAGGGAGCACAACAAAATCAAATGAAAAGTCCCATATCTGTGGTGGAATAACCCCATGCAGCAGGACAAGCTGGGCAAAAACTTGTTACATATGAACTGGCTTTGCACAAAAAGTTCTGAGGGTCCCAACGCACAACAGTGCATCATCAGTGCAACCCTGATGAACTAAATGCTGGGCTATATTAGTAAAAATGTAGCCAGCAAGCTGGGGCAAATGATTCTCTCCTTCTCCTTGTGTTTGTAAGACCATGCCTTGAGGACTGTGTCCTGTTTTGGGCTCCTAGTACAAGACAAACAACAACACATCAAAGTGAATCTAGTGCAGGGCCACCAAGATGGTAAGGGGACCAGAGCACAGGACAGATGAAGAGAAGCTGACAGAACTGCGTTTGCTCACCCTTAGGAAGAAAAGACTTGAGAGGATCATATTGCAGTGTACGATAAGGAGGAAAGCAAGTTGCAACATCAAATTCCTCTCAATATGAGGAAAAGTTTTTACCATGGGGATGGCTGGACATGGAAAGAGCCACCCAGGGAAGCTGGGGAGTCTCCATCCTTGAAGGTGTCCAAACACAGCCCCTGGGTAAGGGCCTGAGCAAGCTGCTCCAAAGTGATCTACTTGATTCAGGAGGTTAGACTTTGGGGGTTTCTTTCCAACCTCCATGGGTCTGTGATTCTTCAAGCACAGTCTTATACCCACTGAAGTCAATGCCTAACTAGTCACAAAGTTCCTCAAATAAACTTCCTTAGGTTTATTTAAAAACTTTACCTTTTCTGTTTCCAGTTCCCTTTTAAAAATTTTATTTCCCTTGCTACTTCTCTTCCAAAATGGGATTCTGCTCTCTTGTATCTACTGGCCAAAGAACAAATATTGTCCAGACAGGCATTGCAAATCTTCCAGAGGTATCTTCTTTGCAAGCCTATAGTTCTGCTGGCTGATGTACAGTAGACCTCCACACATCACACAGCTGTGCGACTGCTCCTGCTAAAGCTTTCTGTGTCCATGTGGGATGGTGAGACCTCTCTACGTCTGCAAATACAATGCAAAGAAGCAGCTCTGTGAGAAAAGGAATGGAGGAATGAATGAAGTGGACTTGTTGCAGCTTTGTGTCTTGTGACCAAACTACCACGTGTCTCTTAATACGTGGGGTTAGGTCATGCCTTTTCCCACAGCTGAGACAGCCGTACCAGCAGGCTGCACAGGCTCTCTAATGAGGTGCAGCTTTTTTATTAGCAGTGACACAAATTTGCGACACCCATTCCACAAATTTTTTAAGATCTTACTATTTTTTTGTATCAGCACTCTAACTCTGCCAACCTGTCTGTAACTGTTGAATGGTATTAAACAATACAGGGAATAAGACTCTCAATGATGGTAAGTCTTGGGAACTCCTCCTGTCCAGTAGTTGTTAGCTGCCCACTCAGCAAATTCAGCAGTTTCACCTTGGAAACTTTTTCTATTTTTCTCAGTTGCAGCTTTCAGAAATAATTTATTTTGTAAAACAGATTCTTATGAGGCAGAAGGACCTCTTGCTACAGGTGAGCATATTCTGCTTCAATTGCTATGCGCATGCAATTGTATTTCAGTCTGTGGTATAATTCAAGTTTTTGTATATCTGAAGTTTCATTAGAAGCTGTAGGCCTGGTCTTGAAACTGCAAGGCTCCGCCAGCATACACGTAGTATGAAATCTGTCTCATTCCATCTCCCAAGTCTGTGGGAGTTTTGCTACTGATTTCAGTGGGAACAGGAATTCTACCTGACTGATCATCACCTTCTTATTACCAAAGAGTACAAGCTGCCAAAGAACTGAGTGAATGAACGAACAATGGGAATCCCACTGAGAAAAAATGTTGCAATGAGACTGGTCACCAGTTCCTTGGAACATGCTAGGAAATGTCACTGTAATGCTATGGGGTACTTCAAATCTTCCCCTCCTCAAAGGGTGAATTTAAAACTTATTCTATAATAAGGCAGCTTCAAATCATCCAAGTAAACACCTCCTGTACCCCTGCACTGGGAGCTGTGATTCTGTTTGGAAATGTGAGGGAAGGGGGCAGCAGGAGAGAGAGAAACATTAACTTCACATGAATATTCCTATTTTTTCCAGGATTTTTGATCTGTACAAATAACTAAAAAAAAAAAAAAAATCTAGAATGGTTCTAAATGGGTCACTTCAGGCTTTTTTGGTACCTTAGCTGTTTTTAGGAAAGGTTCTGTAAGCACTGGTGACGATAGATCACATCTTTAATTATGATGAGAAACTTACTTCTGCCATAGATTAAATGAGAATATTCTTTATACCACATTCTCCAAACTACCAATGCTACTTCATCAAACCTTTAATATTTCATTATACAGTACAATATTTGTCTCATATAAATTCTTATATCACCCTAAATTACAGTTAGTGCTTAATGAGATATCTAGAATAATTTTTATGACACTCAAGTTTTACCAATATTTCTCACCAAGGTTACTCTGAGGGCTTCATCTTCTTCAGAAAATGTTTCTGAATCTGCCAGAGACCAAACTGTGCTGTAGTTAACTGCATAAGACTGAAAGGATGGGATGTCTGTCACCTACATCAGTTCATTAAAAGTTAGGAGTCTAATGTAAGCCAGCACACAGCCTCCTCTGGAGCCCGGGGAGATAGATAATGGAGGATGTTTTGTTCCTCAAAGAGGAGGGAAGAAGTGTGCTCCCAAGGGTTTCCTCTTTCTCCGTCTGCAGTAGAAGAAGCCTAGAATGACACTAACATACCTGAAGTTTGGTGATAGGAATCCTACAGTTGATGTAAAATTCAGCCTCAGTGCAGGTCAGACATGATCGGATTTAGCTGTCCTAGCAAATACTGCCTGCTAGAATATACTAATAGCTCTTGAAATACTTGCTGTTTCCCAGGAATATAAGCTAAGGGTAAGTATTTATGATCAATTTCAGATTGATTTATTGACTATCTACTCGTGAACACAGTGAGAAAATTAGTTATATGATAACAATTACTGGGTTCATATAATCACACTTCAACAGCTGATTGAAAAGCAGTGCACAAACTAAGAATTTATAAATAGGGTAATTAAAGCTCAGAGGGAGAAAAACAAGTCCAAGACAGTCCGGCAGACTGATGCCAAAGCTAAAAGTACAACCCAAGCTGCTTGGCCTCAACATATAAACACCTGCCTGTCAGAAGCAGGTATGTCACAGCAACTGTCCTGGATGAATAGGATGCCTCCTAAAAGCTGTAAGTGTGTGTGTGCCTACATCCACTGACACATATATATATTTGTGTGCAAAGTCAATACATACATACAGGCACCAAAGAGATAGATATGAACTTTCCTTTGAGAAATGACAGCAATTTGGGGTGCCTTTCTAGAGGTTCATCAAAGGGTCCCATGTTCCAGATTACGGAGAGTACCCAGCTGAGGTAATTTCTTCCAAAGTGTGTATCTCCAGGTGATGAACACTTAATGAACACTTAATGAACACTCGGGGAGTGGTGGGCCTGTCACAGAGAAGAAAACTGCATTTTTTTCTGCGGTTTTTGCACCATCTGTGGTGAGGGAAAGGCAGCACCAGCAGAACAAAAGGTGGCAGCAGAGAAGTCTGTAAGCCAAGGCATTTGCAGGTGTCTTGATAGTGTGAATGACTAAACACAGATATAAAATAGACTGTAGGAGAAAGCTATTTCCTAATCAATTATCTGATGTGCCTTTTGAATTCCGAGAGAAAAAAATTAGTTATGTTAAGAAAACAAGAGGCTTAACATTATGGTAACAAACATTGGAATAAAGATTAACCTTTAATCTGTAAACTTAATATGTGAAATTCCATCATTTTTCTAAGTGTGAAGCTAGTTTAATAATTACTGTGGCCTAGGAAATCAAAACAAAATAGCTAGGTATTCTGAGACGTCATAAAAGCACAGGCCTTGCTCTGTTACCATGGGGCATCCAGCTTCTATTATGAGTACTATGGGGTGAATGGAACACTAACCTCACAGGAGCCCTGAGATAAAGCTCTGTCGAGAAGGAAAACCCTTTTAAGGAATAACCTAAGAATATAAAATTTTACGCCAAAGCATCAGACAAAGCACACGCCACATCCTAAAGTCTGCAATTCATTCAGGCAATGCTTTGATTGCATACATCTACCTGCCTTCTACGAGCAAGGATAAGGTAGAGCCAGTAGGACTGGACTCTCCAAAAAAAAAAAAAGTCTGCTAGAAAAACATTGAAAGAGAAGAAATACAGCTTTCCATGGTGGGGAAGCACATCAGTCACAAGACAAGGAGGGATCCTGGCAACATCTGCACTGATAAATTTTCTAGACCAGCACCAGTTGTCTTTTCCCATCCGTAAAGAGGCATAACACTACCCAAGCCTCTCTCTTTGCCTTGTTCTGAGGACAGAGTTGCTGATACTTGTGTAAGATCATGAAGATGCTTGCATGGAAGACCCCAGGAACATGTTCCATGAAGATGTTCTGAACAATGTGTTTGCATGGAGTACACGGGACATCTGCATTTTTCGAAGGCTGGCAGTAAAGCCTTGGTCAGTTTTGGGAAACATGATGTAATGTGTCTACCTCAGGGAACAAATGGCTGCCTTCAATAAACAGAGAGTCTGATTTGTGTTTTGGAGTTATGTGGGATTAGCCTCACTGACCCAGCAGATCTCATGTTCCTAGGTGATGCCTCAGAATTCACTGTCTGAAGCTAACAACCCTGATTTAGTAAGGCATCGCAGTCCAGGCCCTTTTCGAGACAGATCTTGTGCTAACCTATGTGGTTGTGTATGAGGAAACCTTCAAATTATGGCCTTTCTGATGGAGATATCAGTGTTACGAATCTTTCACAGGTCCATCTACTACTTTTTGGGCAGCCGTGCCAATGGGCATTTGTTTTTTGATAGCAGATGGGTAACCAATTTACATTCAATTTCACACCAAATCTCCCAGCCTTCCCTTAAAAGAACAACCCAAACCTCAGTTCTGTCCCTTCGCTTGTCTCTCCACCTGTGATGCTGAAGAAGCAGCACTGAGTCGGGTGTGTACCTTCTGCAACCTTAGTTCATTACAGATGTAGACCGATGAGGAGATTCTGTTTGACAGAAGTGGGAAAATTCAGCTATGGAGACTGTTTTGGGGGACATACAGTGCCAAGGGGCTGGGGGAAATAGACTTTTGTCCTTTCATTTGATTTTTTAGGCTAGCAAGAAACTCCCAGGTGTTACTACAAACACACAAAGAGGAGATCTGTCTTGTGTTACATATTTGCACGCAGAGCTTTGTTCCATGACTAGAGCTCTTAGGTACCACAGTAATGCAAACAAACAAAACAAGAACTATAATAGCAATAGGCAGGACAGTCAATCCTCCTAATACCCTGACAGCATTCGTGGAAACTAGAAAGAACAGAACAAACATTGGCTGGGTTGGCATTTTACAGCTTGGATTAAACTACTGACAAGGTGATTATTAAAGCGACTTTGTTGTATTCTATATTTTAATAAGTAAAAAAAAAAAAAAAAAACCAAAAGAAAAAAAATGGAGAAGGAGAAGGTCATTACCTTTGAGATAGAGAAAAATTACCTCTGTGCTTGCTTTGCAGTTTTTCAAGGGGCAACTAAGCAGGCACAAAAAATGTGGCCACTAAGATAAATCCCTGATGCTAAAACTATATTGTCTATACTGATGAAAATGGCAATGTTCTCCATGATTTTATTTTGTCTACATTCAAGCAATTAAGTGTGAGCAATCACCTTAATAATTCTAAATTTTCTTTCTTTTTCTTGTAAAAGTTCTTTATATAGCATCAAAAAATAATCACCAACATATCTGAAAGACCACTGAAGCGGGATGTAAGTCCACTGCAACCAGTCCTCACCCACGGATCCTGCTGAAACCATAGGAGATACAGTCCTTAATTAATCTGTAAGTACTGGAAGTTTAGCACCTAAAAATTAAGGCACTCATAGGGTTTTGTCCAAACCTGAACATTTGACTGCAGGTACATTTTTCTAACTCACTAGTGCTGAAACTATGAGAAACATACCATTGAGCAAATGGTGTCAGGGAAGGAAAAGCTCCTTAGTCATCGTATCTTTCTTCTAGCAATGCAGATTATATATCCTACATAGTACATGTGCTGCTCTTCCCCAGGCATGTTTAAAATTTGCTTAAGAGACTTACAGAACCTCATAAAAATATCAATACCAGGAATTTCTTCTCAGATTGCCTTATTAGAAATTGTTTTAAAAAATGTATTTTATCCTCTTATTTCCAGTCACAAGCACTTGTATCATTCAAAATAATGACACTCCATTACACTCATATTTATTCTCTACAGGTATTTATGAGAATGTTTGAAGAAAGCTAGACACAGTCTCCTCTGCCTCCTAAAACTTGGTTATTTTTGTGCGAATTCCCCCTCTGCTCCATCTTCAACATCACTCATATGCATGGCACCTGCTGCTAGGCACAGAACCGCAGGTGTGATTTTACCAGAAGAACAGTAAGGTAATTACTGTCTCTGCCCCATCACACACCAATGCTATACATCCAAAATTGCATATGCTCTTGCTGCAATAGCTTGTCTTTCCAACCCAGCTTATCCCAAATGTGCCGCTCTCTAGACACTGCCACATCTGATGCCTTTCAGCCTTTTATGCTTTCCAGATTTCCTTCTTTCACTGAACATGTATCTTCTAAATTATCTTCTCCAGTTAATTGCCTCAACTCTCCAATTCACACCTCTCAGTATTTGGCAAGAGTCCTACATCCTTGCCAATTTTCTCTTCCCTCCTTGATCCTACCTGTAAATTACTTCCTTGTTCTTCCTAACCATCTGACTTTATTAAGTTATTTTGTTCTCAGTTTCTGAACTCCTTCCCATTTCTCTAAAAGATTCTTTGCACTCGAATATAGTAACGTATTCTACTTCAGTTTCTTGCTGACTTCACTGCACCCAGTATGCTTTCATTGATGTCTACCTTCACATGCTTCCTTTGGAAATGATGCAGCTTTTTCTTCTGCAGGTTTGTACTGGTGGGAGGAAGCAGAGACAGCTGTACCACCACTATGAGATGGAGACCAAAGTGGATTCGTGACCCTGCTGCCCCTTCCATGCTGGCACATTTGAATATATTCTCCTGTTCCATGTCATAGACCAAACTTTTAAAACTCCATTAAGCTGCTATCCTGAAATTTAATATCTTTCTACCAGCACAGTCTCTTTGCCATCTGCATCTGAAATTAACCTTTAATGGTGAGCCTCTAGGGTTTTAATCAGCCTGTTAAGACTAGCTGTGTACAAACCCAAACCAGTCCAAAATCATTATCCAGTATAGTCAAAGTTGGTGCTTTTTCAAGAGTTATTTCTTTCTAGGCATGAACTGACCAGAACAAGAACAAGAGCACTGCAGCTGTCAAGTACTAAGGTATGTTAGCAGATACCTCTGGGCAAGGTTACGATTTTCCACAATCTTCCAACCTCATTACGTGTGGCAGTAAGCAAGAAAAAAAAAATGGCCACAGGTCATAGGAATAAAAAATTCAGCAAAAGGTGAGCAAGGCATGATAAGAGAGAAAGATTGAGCTCCATCAAAGACCCTATAACATGCAGATAGCCAAAAGAAGCCTGATTTTGACAAAAAATTAAAAAAGAAAGAAAAAGTTAAAGGCACATTTCTTTTGGAGCCTGAGCTCTGTCCCTCCTTACAGAGAGGTCTGGTAGCTAGGGACTCTTTGCCCATGAATGCACACACACTGAATTTGTGCTCCTTAAGCCCTTCAAAAATGTTGATCTAATCTGGGTAAATTTTGCAACTTTCGAGTTCACTGGAAGAAGAAATCTTGCAATCCCTGCAATATTCTAATCCTGCCCAGAAATGATACTTTTGAAGAAGACAAAGGTAATGAAATATCTGTAACCCATTTATGCCTCTGCCCTACACAGCGATTTTACTTATTTTATGTCAAGAAGCAGCAGGAATTAGATGGAAAACACAGAAGTAGGGCAATGTAAAGAGCCCCAGCCCATATTCCCTGTTTTTCTCTACTGAAATGCATGAAACAGCTTTATTCCTTAATTTGGTGCATCTTTCTCATTAATAAAAGATGAAAATGCATCTCTGCTTTATTTAATATAATCTACACATCCAATTCCTGTACATAGAATTGTCTCGGTTGGAAGGGACCTTTAAGATCATCGAGTCCAACCACTAACCGAACACTGCCAAATCCACCACTAAACCATGTCGCTAAGCACCGTGTCTACCATCTTTTAAATGCCTCCAAGCATGCTGAATCAAACACTTTCTCGGGCAGGTGGCCTGTTCCAATGTTTGGTAACCCTTTCAGGGAAGAAATTTTTCCTAATATCCTGCCCTCTCCAGAGCAACATTCAGGTAATTCAGTCAAAAAGGTCCTGGCCAGCAAAGGCTGCAATGCCACGGCATCTTTATGGGATGTATTTTGTCTAACTTGTCCTTAAAAACCTCCAGTGATGAATACTGCAGCATGTCTGGGCAGCCTTCTCCTTTTCTCACACATCTGCATAAGAATTTTTCCCCTAATTTTACTTTAAAATTCTTTATAGAACAAACAGTGATGGTTGCTTCTCTGTGGATGTGAAGAAAATCTGAGCACTGCCTTTATAGCGTACTCCCTAACACCTGCCCTTTAATTCATTGCAGGAAAGTGTGAGAACTGCTTTGTGTTGCTCGTGGCTTCTTTTCAGGGCTGTCACACTCTCATAACTTTTTAACTGATGTAACATAGTGCAAGATGACAATTAGGCCTTTCATCTTACACTGCCACACTCCCTCAGAAGTCCTGGCTGAGGAGGACACCTTTCATATATTAGGCCCTGACAATATTTACCCCGAGGTTAACCTTTTATACCTCAGCAGTGGTTAGCTTTTTGCTGGGCCTGCACAAGCCTTTTTGCTGCTACATGGATAAAAAAAAAAAGTTGCTGCCCTCCCTTAATATCATGTTTTCTGCCCTGAGAAAATCAAGGCTGTGCCTTGCCTTATTGCCAGCCAGCTGCTCCCAAACCTTACTACGCTGCAGAGGAACAGCTGAGCTAGTCTTCAAAGTAGCCATCTCAGCCTCTTCAACAGGAGGCTGCACAAAGCCTCCTGGCAGGAGCTCATCTGGACCTACAGCCCCTCTTCCCCAGAGCAAGATAAAAGCAAAGGAGCTGATGAGAGGTGTTCTACCTATGGGGAGGTACTGACCCTAGGTCATACGTGTTCATACGTATCCTGATTTTTCTGTCTGCAGGTACAGAATTTAGCTTAATTGTGTAATTAAGTTGTCCAAATTTGACTTAAAGCACCTATACAAATCACATGAAAAGTACCTGCTGAAATTCTCCTACGTCTGCAGGACTTAGAGCCAAGATAATGAAGGATGGTAGCACAAGTTATGGGCTTTCAATCAAAATGAATGTACATATCACAAAGCATATAGACCTTTCCTATGCAAAAGTACACTGTAAATAAAGGATTAGAGACAGTTAAGATTAGTGGGGATAGACCATGATATTTCCATGAAACACATTAATAAATAAATAACTTTAAAATTATCTCACTCTCAAATTATCTAACTGAATCCAGTTTGGTACTGTTATTTTTAAAAACAACCTTTTAATACCCCTCCTGTCTTTCAAGTTATGATCAGTTACTTACAGCCCAAGCTCTGTTTCAGTTATTGTTTTGTCCTGAAATACTAATTAGAAATCAGCAATTTCCACCACCGTCACTACCACAACAAATCTTAAGGAAGAGCCAAGAAATATATTTCTTCTTTTTCAGAGGCACACGCAGCTTTCAGAGTGACCTTCTCACACTGAGTTCATATTGACTCAGTCATCCTTCATTCCTCTATATTAGCATTTCTAATTCACAGCAGTGACATCAAAAAACCCCATAAGGGTCTGACTTTTATCACCAGAATAAATTCTGGCTTAATGTACTCTTTGCAATACTTAGGCACAATAGGATACATGATTAGAGCATAGTAGAGTTAACCGTATACCCATTGTGCCTTGTTAACTGAGGATGCAGGGTATACTCCCATTTAAAATTTGAACTTTGTAGCTTTTATGGGTTTAATTTAGACCCTTGGGGCTACATATGCATGGAAGATTGGACATATAACATCAGTTACTGTTAAAAGTGGTGCACACAGTCGTTAGTGTTTAACACAGCAAATTAGCTTTTTTAATTTAATTTCTGATTACTTGTCTTTTGCTTCAAAAAACCCACTAACCCACAGTTTAACTGAAATGTCCTGAAAATGATGAATATGTGATTTTTGCTTTAATAGCATGACTCTGAACGAAGCGGAGCAAAGCACACCTAAGCACATGGGAATTTGATGGAAAACAGTAGGGCTACTTACGTACACCAGAATAAGGGTGTGTTCAAATGCTTTTCTGGATTGGTACCAGAACCTGGTTGAATCAATCCCTGAGATCTGATTTTTGGTGCAGATATGCACACAGATTTTAGGTGGGTTTGGTAAGAGAGACTGTTATTAAATTTGTTTGACAGATCCCTATTTATGATGCATGTTTTACACACCAGATGCCTGCCTGAAGCTGAACGTTTCAGGGGGAAAAAAAATCAAACAAAATGGTTGGATCATTTCTGAGAAAATACATAATTTGATCTATCACAATTCAACTTCTGAGTTTTTTAGTTTGCAAATTTAAACTGTAACACCTCATAACTCTTAGCAGCCCCACCAGTAAGATATATAGATAGTTTAGTTTCCTACCTGTGCTGTGGGTGTATCATACAGAGTTCACGCCACAGGTTGAAAGCATGCACTGTTTTAAAATGTATATGTACTTTTAGCTATTAAGTTAAATTTCATGAGTAAAAATACTTTTTAGATTTATATATACAAATTTGATGTCCAGATTTATATATATGTTCACTGTCTGTTGTTAAGAGTCAAACCCATCTCCTTTATATAACATTCATTCATTAAGCCTAAAAATGCCTGGTGTTGCCTGATGGAAATAATACAAACCAACCCATGAAATGTGTTTTTTAATTTAAAGCCCATTTTGTCATCTGGCAATGTGAAATAAACAGCTATCAGACTGTTAAGTCTGACAATACTGAATTGGCACTTTGTCTGTGGCACAGATTTCACACTTATCTGCATTCTTAAGTGCTGCACTGGCCAGAAATGCAATGACAGTCAACCTTCCAAAACAAACCAGCAGGGGACCTAGACAAATGCTTGTTATATCAAGATGCTACATCAGACTAACGAAGAACCCTCCCATTTGCATTCAACAGAAATAGACAGCAATTCTGTGGCAATTATTTCACATGTGTCAATGTTCTGGTGTCTTAAAAAACCCGTGCAAAATCCAGCAAATGATGGGAAAGGCAAGTGGTATGCAGGGCAGCCTTACTCAAGGGCCAGCTTAATTTGACTAATGATCAATGAAAGAACTCTTTTTTTGCCTCTGGATCTGCTCAAAACGGTTTTGTTACAAGCAGGGTAAGTTCCAACGAACTCGGGCCGCTGCGCAAACTTAAGTATGATGCCTTGAAAGGCAGGGGGTGATTCTGCAGTCATGGTAATGTTGCTTTTGACTCAAGTCAGAAGAGGAGGAGCAGACCCTCTCTCATCGCCACTGCTGGGCTCCGACAGAAACTGCACACACTCGCGCAATACACAGGCAACTGCTGGGGCAGCAGAAAATGCTTCACCTTGCCATGCATGAGAAGGCGTATGGTAAGCGTGACATTGAGACCTCCTTCAGCCACTTTTGTGTCCTTCGTGTTCATCCTGGCCTTGTATCTTCAATACTTGAAAGCAGCTTCGTCTTTCTTGTTTGTTTCTTTCTATTCACTTAATCAACCTACAAAGACAGAGAGAGAAAAAAGAAAAAAAGTACCATTGAGTGGCTGAAGCTGCTCTGAACTGAGAACATCATGTTGTACAAACCAATTAACATTCCTCCCTTTGATTTTCTGGACTACGGTTCAGTGCTGAAAAGGTTCCTTTGACTATTATCCATCCTCATCCAACTCTTTAGCCCTTCACCAATTGCAAATAAAATTACTTTTGAAACATTAACAATTCTTTTCACTTCCTGTATTTCAAAGCTGAAAGTACTGAACACAACAGAGTGAAATGCGTTTTCCTCTAAAAAACACTTTCTCTGTTACTTTTGCAGCATGTATATGCAATATAGACACCTATATATGTATTTTACACATGCCTGTTTCTGTTTTCATTTCTCTGTTACTAGCTCTTCTGTTTTATATTTTTATTTTTTACTCTTTCAGAAGAGATATTTTTGTTTTCTCTCCAGCAAGAGAGAAATTAATTCTGAGCCTAAACACTGATCCCTGCCAGCAGCAGTGGATGACACATTATCAAAGACATCTGAGTAACTAAGAGCCACTTGCTGCTGTAAATCTGGGCACTGTCTGACTTTGTTTTTGTCTATCAGGCCCAGAGGTGGCTGAGTCCCTCAAAGGCCAAATCTGTGCTTCAGCCCTAAGTAGAAGGAAGATTTTTCTTAATTCCAAATGACAAATTGCAGATTTTCAGTCATTTACAAAGCCATAAATATCCTAAAATATTCATGGAAGCTGCGAGGGCTGGCTTTGAAGGGATAAACAAGATGCATTATGACTTTATTAATGCAAGGATGTTTATCAGTACAAACAAAAATGGGGGCAGGAAGGAATATTACCAAAGGCAGGCAAATTCCACAGCAGAAAAGGCCTCAAGACTCCGTATTTCATTTTTTTCCTTTTCAGGATTATCTTATAGAGCATAAAAACCTTAAAAAGACATCACGCCCCTCAGTAACCATCCCTTATTAAGGATAACCCTATTATCCTTGCACCTTGGAGCTTCCCAAAAATCTGGCTAGCTTGAGCACTCGCTAATAATCACTCCCAGTGACAACCATTTTGTGGCTCAGATAGTACAACAGTGTCCTACCATGGTGGCAGGCTGTTGTCCCCTAGTGGAGGCTACCCAGCCATGGAGCCAAACTACTGGAGGGACCTATAAGATCACTCCCCTGAAAATGTAGGCAGTAACATTGTACAGACTGTTTTATCACCTGATCAAACTCCACCTTAAGAGGCACTAAGCACTGACAGGAATGAAGCCTGTCTTAGCTGAGGATGCTATCTGTGAGAGAAGTCAACAGCAATGCTTAAAGAAAGAGCACAAGACACATGCATGGAGACAAGACCCTGACTAGCTGAGCTGCCAGCAATCAGCAATCCAGGGTTTTCTGAGAGACTGCATCCAGACCAGCATTTTCAATAGCCATTGGTAGACCAATCCTCCATGAATTGGTGTAATCCCTTCTTGAATCCATATTGCTGGCATCCAGAAATTCTGGTCTCACGAATTCTTTATTAGTGTGGGGAAAAAGCACTCCACGTTATTTGTTTTAAATCTGCTGACTCTCATCTTCCCTTGTTAGACATTTTCCCCTCTATGTGTTATATGAAGGTCACCCCAGAAAGTCACTCTTCTGACAGCTGATGCTTCCTGCTTCAGCCTGAGCCTGTGAGTGGACAAGCCAGTCCTGAAGTTTTTGCTGCTGGGAAATACACTAGAAGATGAGAGCTTTCTTTCATGTCTCTGCAGGAGTACTTGGGGCCACAGAGAGCTTCTGTGCCTCTGGTGACTGCAAGAACGGGAGGCAGACATGCTTAAGGAGTAGTAGTGAAAAGAAAGAGGGAAAAAGAGAAACTTAAAGTCCTCCTTCCTAAAATTAATAAGTTACAACCACAGAGCAACTCCCATGTACACGCTCCATAGCTATGGCTTATCTTTAATAACCCAGCATGGACTTAGTGTATTTCATACCCTATACTCTATCAACCAGACCATAGCCACTGAAGTAAATCCCATGTACTCCACATCTTTAGGCTTATCACTCATCTTATACATCACCTATCTGCATGGAAGAAAGCAGAAGAGAAGTGCTTGGGTGAGAAGGCAGGAAACAGAAGCAGCCTGGCCATGCCTCTGATGCACGATGAATGCAAAAAGGGGAGAGGAAAATGTCCCAAGGCAGTCAGTAGGAAATAAAAGAGGAAGATATTGGGGTGTATTCTGCTTCTTCAGGATTCACAGCAAAATTTGCAAGTGGGTGGCCATGACAGTCTCTTCTGACAAGTGCAGAGGGAGGAGCACAGGAAGAGACTGGAAGGGAATGGTCCCCATGGTTCTTACCAACTCTTTGCTTCTTGCTGAGGGAAATGCTCTGTCTCTGACAACTCAAGCACTTTCTGCTCAGCTTTGTCAAAAAAATCCCCAAACCCCAAATGCCAAACAGGAGCATTTTGGTACATAATCAATAGAATAGACTGTGGCATTCTGGACTTTATGGGAATAATACTGACCATCTAAGATCTCCAGAAACCCATGGCAGGTTAGGGTTGGAAGATTCCATGTCATGGAAGTGTTTCAAGCAGAAGCAAGGTATTTAAGACCTTCAGTGGACCAAAATTTAGTGATGAAGGTACAGCTATGTTTTTAATGAAATGTATTCCCATATGGGAAAAATAAACCCACACTAGATACAGATTTACAGTTGCCATGGCCTTGTACTGCTGTGATGCTACAGCAGTATGCTCACTTTGGGAACAATTTTGGAGGAAAGCCTTTTCCCAGACAACAAACCAACCCCCACCCAAGCCTGACCTTTTCCAGATAAAACCTGGAAAAAAAAAAATCTGTATTTTTGGTTGACGCCTTTAGAGTTCTTTTTAAAAACAGAGGTTAAAAATAAAATTCCATTGCAAATATTGTTACAAATATCACTGCCATCTAATTTTTTTTTGCAGGATTTTGTCTTTGCCCCTCCTCCCAACAAGCTCAAACTCTGGAACTTGGTACTGAGAAGCAGAGCAGATGTCTGGGGGAGGGCTGAGAGCACGTGTGCCTGCAAGGAGTTAGGCAGCTGTGTAAGATACAAAGGGAATGAATTAAAAAAGACAACCTCATATGATAAGGAAGAATATGAGAAAACTATATGTACGCCATGAAGGCAGAAGAATTTTTACTATGCTAGGTCATTTACAATTGCCCCAGTTGTCCCAAGAGTCTAAGTATTCTGCTAAAATATTTATGGCCACTAACTACAGAACTATTAATTACCTGAGTGTTTCAGTTTTAAAGACAGATTAGAATAAAATGTATTGTTGTACTTATTATTTTTTAATAATTATAGCAGTTTTTTCCTGGGGCATCATCACAAATGTGCTGGTCTAGACCTCTGTGTGCATGGAGATGTCAGATTGTGGCACAAGAAAGAGAATGGTTTCCTCTACAAAGCCTCTTACCAGCCAGCAATGCATACATCTATTTATAAACTTAATGCTGTAAGATACGAGCTCATCATGAATATTTAATCAGAAAAATAATTTCTCTCTGCTTTGCAAAATCAGCAATCTGAACAACTACTATGTTCCTGGCTTATACATGCCTCTCTGAGCAAGCAGATGGCTCAATACATAAGGCTTTCCTTTCCCAAACTCGGTGTGACAAGGTCCCATGGCTACTCTGGGGGCGCCGAGTCATAGACTATGAAAGAAAATCAACGTGTCACACTTTTCCTGATGCCAGAGGAAAGTCAGGGACTCCACAGGTGAGCAGACAGTATGGTCCAGGCAGCTTACAGTCAACAGCACGGCTGAATGTTAAGAATGAGGTTTAATGCATTTTACCCTGCCTTCAACATAGAGCTGGCAGCGACAGGACAGCTGGAGAATAGCTTCCCTCTGACCTCGGGACTCAGCACCAGAATGCACAAAATGCAACATCCAAGCCTCTGCAGCTCCAGGTAACAAGAAAAAAAAGCCATGCCCAGGGAACAAAGGAAAGTATATCACATCAGACTGGTCCCAACAAACATCAGATTTTTGCCTCCTGCGGGGCTAAGTGTGAAATTTTGAAGACATTTCCACTGCTGTTTATCACGTAAAAAGTGAAAATTTCTCTTGAAGTAGAAAGATGCATCCAAAGGCATTAAAAAACCCAAACTACCAACAAAAAAAAACCCCCATGTTCGAAAATGCCAGTAAAACAGACACATAGTCTTCTGCAAATGCCTTTTATCTGTAAGTTTGTGTTTCTATATGTTTTCATTATTAGCTTTCCCAAGTTGGTATAAAATGGCATGTCGTATATGCTCACTATTCATTATATAAGAACCAGCAATTTTCTAACACTGCTTTTCAATAATTGCTAGATTAAGCAACCAAAACAAGAAGCAGCAAAGCCACGTGTTCATGGGACTGCTGCAAAGAACTGCGCAGTTCCTTAAGGATTTAACTGAATTAATATAAGCTACAAGATGAACTCTACAGCCAAAGGGCAGTGACACATGGAGGTTAGGATTCCACATGGCCGAGGGGATAGTGTGAGATGGCTGCCTGAGACATGAAAGTCAACATGATCTCTTTTCTTCCTATCCCTACAGGATACTAATCCCCTCCTTAGAAAAGAAGCAGATCATTGCAGAGAACATGGCTATAAAATGCTGAAATATATATACGTTTTGAATCTCTAAGGTGAACACTTCAGGCACGCGGGATAAAAAAGCCTTTGACTCCACAGCAAGCAGGGATGCCAAAGATGAATAAAACCAACATGGCACCAAGGCAGACATCAGGCAATTGATCTCTGAGTTTAAAGCCACACTAAATTATTTGACATCAGTGAAATCTGTCAAGAAAGCTACTTATCTGGAAGATCCAGAGGAATGAGAGGGAGCAGGCAAAGAAGGAGAGTGTGCACGGGGTGAAATAGGACAGAGCTGCAGTCACAGAGGTGTGCTGGAAGAAGATGCAGAGAGGAAAGAAGGTGAAAGGCAGGGAAAAAGAATGAGCTTCAGGTGGCTGACGCTGAGAATAATGTGAGAAGAATCGATGTGGAAGTAAGGACCATCTGAAAATGTTCAAGAAGGAAGCCTGCTCTGGTACATGAAATCTTGATCATATGGTTGTTAAATCTGTGTCTGTCAGGAAAGATTAAACTGGTCAGAGCACCCAGCACAGCATTCCCCATACTTGAGTCTCAAAAGGGACTCTTGAACCTAATTATGGTGCTTCATCACCGTCAACAGAAAGACATAATTATGAAGAAAGCAAGGAAGAATCTACAGATAAAATTAAAAAGCAAATTCCAGTTGTTCCACTGGAAGAAAAAAATTATAATATAGAAAAAAGAATGGGGGAAATTATAGTAACATGCAGCAGAAGCCATGTCTAACTTAAATGAGGACACTTAAACTCAGTTATCTAGTTCCCGTGCATCTGTAGGTTTAGAAAAAGAAAACTTCAATAAGGGAAACATAAGAATATCCAGTTTCACACAGTAAATCTGTCATTTCCATAATATACAGAAACATCCCAAGGTAGCTAAGATGATCAAGCCATAGGGCTAGGGGCAGGAAAAGACAGGGGCTGAACAAGGAGACTAAGACATGAACAGAGTAACTTAAAAAGGAACACAGAGAATTATTAGTTATGAAGAACTGGAAGTTGGATAGTGACTGATGTTATGAAGAAATAGTAAAAAAAGACAGCAAGAATGAACTAAAAATAACAGAAAACTGAAACATGGGAAGCCATGAAAAGTCTTTAGCTAAGTCCTCTAGACCAGAAGCCTCCAGGTGGAGGGTGACCTCCTGGGAACTGGAAGAAGCACACTGCCAGGGATCATGATGAGAAGAAAGGACCTGTGCTTTCAGCAGAGCTGTTCTTCAGGGACAGATTTATGCTACTTAACACGATTTTAGTCTTTCATTTAAACTGGAGGGAATATAGGAAAAGAGAAAGAGACTGAAAGGAATGTAAGAAAATTACTACAGGACAAGACTTGATGATATTATCAATATAAATTGACACATTCAGCCAAATATATAAGGTTTAAAATTAAAAAAAAAAAAAAAAGAGCTGTCTGCCACAGAAAGTTTCATGCTATCCAATGAAGAAATAACTGTTTGCTTTCAAGTTCTTTGCTAAGCTAAGGAGTTATTATCTATGGCTTTTCAGTTGAAAGTAAAATTTCTGGATGTCAAAGGACTAAACAGTACAATTATACAGAAAAACACTGCAGAAGTTAAAAATACCCCTCACAACCCAAAATTAAATCAAAAGCATAACCAGCTACAGTTGTACTATTTTGTTTCAAGGAACTTCTTTTCAGAAATGGTGAAAAGTGACAACGATCAGCAGCTATTTATGGACTCAGATGAAGCAAAATAAGAAGACTAGACATTTGCTAAACATCCACTTCTTCAGTTGTGTGTCAGCTGAAGGATGAAGACATCTGTTCTTCCTAAAAGCATATCATTGTGAGATTACTAAAACCAAAAAGCTCACAATAATATAACAGTAATAACACAACTCTTCAAAGGATTTCTCTCCTAATAATAACTATTTAGAAAAGCAGAAATCATGCTTTGAAGCATTCCAGTTTTACACAGAAGCCTCACCAGGAGACTCTGATTAATGAACAATAGCTAAGGAAGCAGGTGCAGTATTAACCTTTCTACTTTACCAGTTCCATCTCCCAAATTACCAGAGAGGATTGTACACAAAGGAATGAGATTATATATTTTATTCACATCCTTATCATTTATATCCCAAAATAGATTTAATGTTAATTTCTAACTCTTTTAATGAAGTGAACAGAACCTGCAGACCTTGGCTCCATTACATCATCATATCATGGCCCATTTTAAGTAAGTTGATAGTAGGAATGGATTAAAAAATACAGAAACGAGAAAATTATTTCTTTGTGTTAGCAGGACAAAGAGGTGGTGGTAGTGTCGGTTGGTAAAATACATCTCATTTGCTGAAGATCACTAGATGTCAAATAATCTTTGAAGAGAACAGCAAAATATTAGAGACATTTTTTCTCAACTGATGGATTTTGCCGCTAAACTTGACATATATGAGCTTCATTCTTTCAACGGACCATTTTTCCTCACACTGGTCAAAAAGCACATGCTTCAGTGAATGGCACTGGTTCATCTTCTTTTGAGTTATGAAAGGAAACAAACACCAACATATTTATTGAATCTTCTACTTACAACAGTTTCTGTAAAGCCTTTTGAGTAAACAACATGGTATTGTGAATTTATTACAGGAAGAAAACTCACCAAAGCACAATAAAGATTATTGTCTCAATGTTCACAAAACTATTTCCTAATATCAACATTCAATGATGAGTTACTTATCTAATATGAATAAATATCAAAATATTATGCTGTGTGTGAATAGACAGGTACACACTTGCCCAAAAGTTACCCCTTCAAAACACATCACATGTCAAACAGGTAATAAATGTTATCAAATGCTTGGAAATCAAGTCTCAGAGAAGCTGTATAATGGCCTTCATCAAACACCAAAGAGAACCGGGATCCTAAGGGAAGTAAGTAATTTCCAGGCCATGGAAAACACAGTGATTCTTTTGCCAATGATATCTTTAATCTTTCTGTTTGTTTTTTTGGGTTTTTTTCTTTAGCTTTCTATAATTATTCCAGAAAGAATTACCTTGGCAGGAGTGCACAGAGCACCTTTAGAATTTGCCATAAACTGAAAAAAAGCACCAGAGTGTGCATGTCAATACTTTAATTATTTTAAGTGAGCAAGATTTATACACATATATAAAAAGATATATTTTAATTTGGTGTGCATATATGCATAAAATATGGTTAAATGATGGAAAGTAAGCAACATACATTTTTTACATTATAGATCTGGACAAATGCTAAAAGATTACTGGGGAGTGACCTAATATGCAAATCCAAAGAATAGCATGTTTTTTTAAGTGACATTTTAATCTTTCTTAAAAATAGTCTGATATATGTAAAGAAGAGTTATCATTTCCTTTGCCAGTACATATAAGAGTACAGATAGCTTCTTATTGATCAAAAGAAAATATATACCAAACCAGTAATCTAGTTCAAGAAATATGGAAGCTTATTTACTAGGAAACATTAACCCCTCAATTATGTTCCCACTGGGCACAGGATAAACAGATATTTAAAAATATTTCTATTTTTGTAATTTCATTAATGTTGAAATGACATCTAGCTTAGAATATATATTTATCCAACCTATTTCTAAATTAAGTATTTTATAGACATATCCAGTTCGATAAACACGAGTCAGTTGTTTCACTCAATCCAGTATAAAACGCGGTTGTTGGTTAGGGAAAAGAGGCTAATGATAATAGCACATTTCACCTTATTAAACAGAAAAATATTATATATTGATATAATTGAATCTCTGACACAATCAAGCAAAAATATCACATTTGTAATCACCCTAATTATGTTATTTACAAGGCTGTGATTTGAAAATTCATTCAAGCTCCCTAGAAGAATAAAATAACTACTCATTATAAAAAAAAAAAAAAGAAAAAAGGAAAATCATACAGCATTAAAGAGAGGGAAGAGGATGATCTCCCACATCCTTCACATTCTTCTCTCACAAAGGGACTGGTACTGGTCTCTGGAATGTGAGTCACAGGCTCCCTTCTGGGACACCACACTCACCTGAGGCAAGGGTGGACTGGGAACTGTCCAAGAATGAGAAACTAGTCCAACAGGAGCACAGCTGTAACAGCTGTGATTATGGCTGAGTGCTGCAAAGACTTCCATCATTCACAGGGATAAAAGGAAAACCAAAAAGCAGGGTTGTAATGTACTGCCATGTCACTGAAATTGTTGTCTTTGAAAGTCATGCTCACAAGATGAACATTTAAATTCTCAGTCACTGGTGGCTAGTCAAAACATACAGCATTATAAGAACTTCATTGTGAAACCCAGGGCAATGCAGCGGATATACAAAACCAGTAAGTTCCCAGTGCTTCATTTGAAACTAGATTTAACAAAAAAATCCCAACAACAAGCCCACAATAAATGACTCTTTTATGGGCAGTCAATACTCAGAGTAAAGAGCCAAACACTTGCCAAGATTTAAGCTGCTTAAATCAATATTTTTGTCACTGATTTAAACCAGGAGACTCTTTATAATTCAAAAGCAAGTCTAATTGATGAAGTATTCAAAAGCAAAGAAGAATCAAATAGTTTATTAATGACTTCAAAGTGCCAGCTATAAAGCGAATCACTATATCTTGCTTTAGCACTGGGAAAAAACAGTGCTAAGGCTATCCATTTGCTCCTTCAGTGCAACTTTTACAAAGAAAAGAGCCTATTTTTGCACAAAAAACTTATTGCTTCATAGCACTGCTCAGCTGAAACAGTGCTTCATGAAGTATCTGTTCTTTTGC